>JAVKPL010013753.1:0-76593 GCA_032173675.1 Gastrolobium villosum | reverse complement strand
TAATTATATAACTTTTAAATTAGAGAGTTATGATGAGGACCTTATGGTCATAAATAAAATGAGAATGAAATTCTAGAGACTTTGGATACCCATATTGAGGGTATTCTGAACAGTTGAGTTTTCATCTGTTATTTTTTACTGCTGACGCAGTAACAGTTAGTAGAATAGCTTCAAGAGAGCAAATTATAGTTAGAGATCTAATCTAATGATATAAACATCATGAATGAGGTTAGGATATGATTTGATGAAGATTGATACCCATATTGGGGTATTTTTGAAAAGTCACTTTTGCCGGGTATTTTGTACTGCTGTAGCAGCAGTCAGTAGAATCCCGAAACGGGAAAAAGATGAGAAAATGGAAACAAAGACCAATATATGCCTAACAAGTCATAATTAGACCAAAAATGTTAAAGTTAAGATGATTATGAAATCCGGGTACAGTTAAGAACATCGGTAAAGACTATAGTGCAATTAAACAACTGTTAGTGGATCTGTGATCTACTAATCAAATTTTTAAGTTATGAACATGATAATTAGAGAAAATTAATGTTAAGTACTTAAAGTTAGAGTTTTGGGAGTTTTCGGGTAAAAATTTGACGACAGATCAGTTAAAAATTACACCGGGTCTCACTAAAGGACGAATGCCACTTAAGTGACATGGAAACCCTAATTAGGGCACCTTCCCCTCCCATTTCAAATCTGAATCAGCCCCCTCTTCTCACTTCTCTCTCTAAAATTCAAACTTCAAATTTTGCTCTCACTTCTCTCTAAGATTTCATCTCCAAAACCTCACCAAATCACCAAACCTCCTTCATCAAAGTTGTTCCTATCATCATCCTCTTCAAGAATATACCATTTTTGTTGTTAGAAACCAAAATTTCGTGGTGAATCTCCTTCCATACAGCCATGGTGTTGACAAGTTCAAGCCTTAGAGATGATGTTTTGAGTTCTCTTTGAAGAACACTCCTTTGGTGCTTGTCTACTTGAGTTTTGGTGTAAGTATCTTGAATCTTTTTCTTGAAAAATCCCACCTTTGAGTTGTGTTCTTGAGTTCTAACTTTGAGTCTTTCTTAAAGGTGTGTTCTTTGTGGAAAAGATGCATCCTTGCTTGAGAAAAGTGGAAGCTTGAGGCCTTGGAGCTAACTTGAAGAAGTAAGCATGATCACTTGGAGAAATGTTGACAAAAATGTTTTCCCATCCACCTATATGATTCAGCCATCATGAGTTTTCTATGGGGTTGATGTTTTAATTTGATAAAAATGTGTTCTTGATGGTCTAAAGTGTGGATAATCATAGGAGGAACCATGGGAAAGGTTAAAAATGCAACCTTTAACCTTAAGAACACTAATTATGACTAAGGAATGGATTTGAACCCTAATAATACCACTTAATCAAATCTGCCCTAAATAGTATGATTAGGGTTTTATGTTTAAAATTTAATTAGATGATGGATTAGTTGACTAATTAAGTGTAGGACTTAATTAACTAATGAAATGACTAAGAAATAGGCTTAAAAATACTAATATTAACACCTAAACAATTCAGCCATGTAGGCTTAAGGTAGGGTCACTATGTTAAAATTAATATTAAGACCTCATTAGGATATTAATTTAGTGGTTAAGTGAAGTGGACCTTGCATAATACACTAATTAAGGATTAAACTCTAAAATTGGACTAAAGTAGGGTTTAGTTACACTAATTAAGTAATTAGTAAAATTTAAGTATCATGACATAATGAGACTAATGATATTTCATAATGAGACTTAATAATAGAAAAATCCAAGAATTAATGTGAATTAGGATTTATAATCAAAAGTAATTAAGGTTTGTTAAGTAAACACATTTAAGGCTAGATAACCAGTTTTTAGGCAAAATTGGGGAGAGCATATCTCCCTCCACAGAGGTCATATAGGGTTTTGCCTTATATCAAATTGAAGATTGAGATGTTATCTATGTGATGTCAAAGTTTGGTATCAATTGAAGATGTATTTCATTTTGTATGTTCATTTGAGTGAGGACTGCACAGGGAGGCCATGTACAGGGGCGCTGGACATGGCTGTATCTTCTACGAATTGTTTCTTCCTCTGTGCTTACTCAAATTAGGCTCATAATATGTCGAATTAAAGATAAAAGTGTCTAGTTGTCTACATAAAAATTTGAGAGCAATTGATTTAGTAGATTTTCCAGAATCGCAGAAATGGTAAAGGATGTTTAGGGCCCTGTTCGGAGTTGGCAAACAGCTTTGCTTGTCCAACTTCAAATGGTGATAACCGGAGCTAGGAAACTTCAAATGAGGCATGTGATACCTTTTTGGAAAGGTAATTGAGTCTAGATTAACATACTAAAAGATGAGAATTTTATAACAAGTGAGTTTCTCTCAGTAACTAGAAAACAGAAGCATGTACAGTTTTGGGAAAACCGTAAAAGTGATATTTAAGCTAAGTGGGCTTAAAAGAACCCTTAGTAACTTATAATAATCATAAATATGGCCTGGATGAGTTGAAAATAATCTAAGTGAGCCTTTCATGTGATTCTAAGCTATGTAAGTAATTGAAGATTAAAGTGGCTTGTAATAATGCACTAAAATATGTATTAAGTAATAATTGATCTAGACTTGTAATGGGCATAATATTGGCATATGAGTATGAAAAGTGGAATCATTAAATGATTAAGTCGTTGATATGACTTGATTAATTATTATTAATTAATGATGTGAATGGTTCCTACTCTAGGTGTGCCTAGAGAACCGTGCACTTGAGGATTTTGTTGGAGCATACGTATTATATTGGAGTGTGTGCTTGTGCTAAGCTCCCTAAGGTAAGCTCCTAGTTCTAGTTGACTCCTCTCTCTTGTGGCCCCACCATGATGGTGGGTATTATGGTTGTATTGTATGAGAGTATATGGTATGATGTATATGTGCATTCATTCACATTCATATAGATGTTATATGATCTTGATGTTATGATAATGCACTGATGATATATGTTACGAGGATCCTGGCCAGTGATCATGGTATGTAGGCTGCCTATGACTTGACTCTGGGAGCTATTTCATACTGAGGTTGTGTTGACTGTCTATGGCTTGACCCTGAAAGTCACACATGTGTAACTGTCTATGGCTTTGACCCTGGGGTTACACAAGGATGATATGATGTATGCTTGTATTATATGCTTTATATCTGACTTGTCATGCAGGAAGTGGGCTCAGGGGTTAGAGGATCCTCTATGAACCTTGAGCTTACTGAGATGTTGTTATCTCACCCCGTTTGGGGATATCATTTTAGGTACCCACAGTAGTGGTGATGCTTCTAGGGGAAAGGCCCCCGCATTGGAGTAGTTGATGATGCAGCTGATGATTTTATATTATGTTTAGATTTGATGTTGGCATGTAGACTTGTTAACATGCTTAATTATTTTATGGAGATTATTGTATGTATTTATTTAGGCTCATGATAGTATTCTTAGAGCCATGGATTATTTACTGATGCTTTTATACTTTGAATTAATATAGACTTGATGCATGTATTCAGTTAATTTGGGCACGGAGCCTTATTAATTGTATTGACCCATTGAGGGGATTGCAGTCCGTGTGGACTTGCAAGCTATCTGTTTAAATTATTATATCAATTAGGTTATCTGTATGTGTGGGATCATGTTCCCAGTTATCTGAAATATAGCCGTTATTCTGTCCGTGAGACTCTGTAAAGAATGACACTTGATGTTATATCTTGACGGTCAATGGCCACTAATACTGGCTTATGGAATAAATTAGTAGATGTATGTTTAGATTTACACTTTCGCAGTATCTCACGTGAACGTTTCTAGAAATGTTTTTATAAAAGGTTTTGGAAAAAGTTTAATCGTATTTTTATAAGGCGCTTTATTCCTTTCAATAAAGTCTTCCGCTGTGAATGTTAAATATCATGTATGTTAACAACCGGAGTACTACGGGGTGTTACAGGACCGGAGGTCGATCTTGGAATATACGCAAGCACCCCTGAGCTGATCCAACAAATCATCAATGCGTGGAAGAGGATACTTGTTCTTGATTGTCACCTTGTTCAACTGTCTGTAGTCTGTGCACAACCGCATGGTCCCATCTTTCTTTTTTACAAAAATGACCGGTGCTCCCCAGGGAGACACACTCGGCCGTATGAAATCTTTCGCTGAAAGCTCCTCGATATGCTTCTTCAGCTCCGCCAACTCTGGTGGCGACATCCGGTATGGAGCCAACGATATAGGCCCCACACCAGGCAATAAGTCTATGGAGAACTCTATCTCCCTCTGCGGTGGAAACTCAAGAATCTCCTCGGGAAACACCTCGAGGAATTCCCTCACCACAGGAATGCCAGTGAGATCCTCCTGTGTCCCACTCACCAAACCTCCCAACATGACATAGCCAAATGCCCCTGCTCTCAAGGCCCTCCTCGCCTGCAGGACTAAAATGAACGGTGAGGAACTGGCTGTGGACCCACTCGGAGACATCACCACTCTCTTGGCACAGCAATCAATCAATGCACAATTTCTGGACAGCCAATCCATGCCCAGAATAATCTCCAAATTGGCCATCGGCAATCCTATCAGATCTACCGAGAAGTCACGGCCATCCCACTGAAACGCTACATCGCGATGAACAGTGGAGGTCAAACATTTCTCTCCGGTGGCGGTGGTCACCCGCATCGGTGGAGAAAGCACATCACTGGGCAACTCAAGCCCCACAGCAATAGGGGTAGCAACAAAAGAATGCGTTGCCTCGGAATCAAACAATACATCAACAGCTGAACCACCAATGGTAACAGTACCTCTGACCAGGTTCGGAGCTCTGTCCGACTGCTGACGATCCAAAGTATACACACGCCCCGTAGTAGGTGGCACGGCTGGTGCCCCAGTAGAAACCATCTGCAATGGCACAGCCTGCACTGCAGCAACTCTCGCCGTCGGGCAATCTCTGGAGTAGTGGCCCTCCTTGCCACACTGGAAGCATATCAACTGTCCGGTAGAACACGGCCCAAAATGTGACTTCTCGCATCCCGAGCATCGGGGAGCAGGAGGTCTAGCTGCGTTCCCCTGAGTAGAAGTCTTTTTAAACTGGTTTGGCGCTTGCTTAGCCGCCAACTGTTTGCCCTTGCCTTTGTTTGCAAACTTCCTGCTCCTCCAGGGAGCGGAACCACCAGTACCCTGTGGCACCTCAATCTTGGCCTTCTTGGCCTTACTCGTGCTGTAGAAGTCCTCAATATCACGACACTGCTGGACCAGTGTCCCAAAATCTCTGGAAGCAGACCCAGCTAAGTACCAGCAATATCCTCACTAAGCCCCCTGCGGAACTTAGCAGCCAAGAATGTAGGAGTAGGCCTCGCCATCCTGAAGTGTGAAAACTTCACCAGCTCATTAAACTTGGCCAGGTACTCGTCAACTGACAATGAGCCCTGAACCAAACGGTCAAACTCCCCTTGCTTCCTCTCTTGTGCATCATACGGGAAATACTGACCCAGAAAACACTCCTCGAAGAACGGCCATGTCATCACACGACCCTGCATCTCATAGACATGAGAAATGTTGGTCCACCACTCATGGGCCTCGCCCTCCAGCATGTAAGTGGCAAACATCAGCTTCTGCGGATCGGTACACTGCATGATCCGGAAGATCTTGTCTAACGCCTGTAACCATCTGGCAGCAGCAATGGGATCATAAGATCCGTCGAAAGAAGGTGGCTTATGCTCGCGGAAAGCATTCAGCCGGCGGTCGATCTCGTCACGATCCTCAGCAAATACGGGGATGGTCTGCAAAGCCCCCGTCAAATGACTGCCCTCACCCATCTGACTCTGGGTGTCCTCCTGTTGACTAGGCGGAGGTGGAGGCGGTGGCGGCGGTGGAGGTGGAGGAGGACACTGGCCAGCAGCAGGACCAGCCCTCAACTCCTCCAACATGACCCTCATCATAGTCATGTTGGCCATCCGGTTCTCCTCCAGAACCTCAGCCGTGGCTCGCCTGTTCACATCTCTGATAGCGTCCAGCATCGCCTGGTTTGCCAACCTCGTGGCCTCCTGGTCGGCTAGTCGGGCCGCCTGCATCTCAGCTAATGCAGCCAGGATAGGATCCGATTGATCCTCGCTCGTACTAGGGTTCCTCCTTGGTGGCACCATGACTCTGCACAAGTTACACAAAGAATGAGTTGATCAGGCCCACGCCATGTGGTCACATATGCATTATCATAATACACACCAATCAGAGAGAACGCAAAGTAGACACGCAACGAAACATCCTAAGTTATTGCAATACATACAGGCTTTTCCCTAGAAAGTGCTCTGATACCATAAAATGTAACAGCCCGTGTTAACCCGGATTGTTAACATACTATCGTATTAAGCCACACTTAATTAAAATGCGGAATAACTTTTTCTTTAATTCAATTATGACGTCATTAACCTTAGCCAACTTGATTACTTAATCAATTTCATAAAATACTGCCTGTATGTAAATTGCAAGACAACTAACTGAATACCTCATAAATAATTATAAAGTGAGTATCTAAAGCCACAGGACTACAACACATAGACTGGGACAAAATCCTGATACTTTAATTACAACTTAAAATAAAAAGACAATAGCAAGACCATGTGGCATGGACAAACCCCATGCTCACCAAATAAGGCACAATGCCCAACAACAGTCTCAGCATAATATCATAATCAAAGCGGGAAAACATAAACAGCAGTCAACATCCAGCATGTCAGCATGTCATAATAACATCAACTCAGCTCTGGCCTCCTGCCACCTGAGCCCTCAACATTACCTGATCCTGAAATAAGCGTCCCCAAACGTGGGGTGAGATCTCTAAACAAGAAATCTCAGTAAGACAAGGGGTCCTCAAGGATCTTCCACCCCAAGCTCACTTACATGTGTAATATAAGTTCAAAAACAGTATTTACAATATAAGTTCCAAAACTATGCGATGCAGCAGATAATCATGCCATGTGTGTTTATCAAATCTACTGGCCAGAGAAATGCAGGAATACGTCTATACCTACATGAGTACAAGGAACACCGCTTGCACCTCACCCATAGCCTCACCATCTTGTATGTACCACATACTCAGGCTTACCGTATAGGTGGACACCACATGCATATCATAAAAGCACATTGCATATAATAGCTCAACAGCATTTCCAAAACATCAAAGCATGTAACACAGCATGCATAAACCACTTCCCCATGGGACATGGTGGAACCACAAAATGGCTAAACCGAGGACACGAAAGCTTACCTTGCAAGCTAGCTATCCAAGCCAAGAGTCCAACCTCTCTTATGTCCAAACACAGCAGTATCACAATCTGATATGGACCAAAAATACATCATTAATTATGCATCACAAGCATATAACTTAAAGACTACGCCTTTCCTTTACGTTTTACGTCTTAAGGCTTCCAACAAAGCCATAAGCCCTTAATCATATGATTCTGACTTAGTTTATTAATTACAGAAGTTCAACTTCCTTAATCTAGGGCCCATAAACCCCCAATAGCTTACTGTTCACACAGCACAGCTACTGTTCTGCGAAATCCCAGAATATCCGGATATCACAAGGGACATATCCGGATATGCCATATCCGGATATCACACTGGCCATATCCGGATATACCATATCCGGATACCCAGATCCCATATCCGGATACCAATATCCGGATACCATATCCGGATATCAATATCCAGATACCATATCCGGATATCAATATCCGGATACCATATCCGGATACTGATATCCGGATATCTGTTCGACAAATATCCGGATATCTCATGACAGAATGCAGTTTCTGCATTTCGTGAATATCCAGTCCAAAGGTTCAACTTTTAACACTTGTACACGACCAAGGATCCATTTTTAAGCATATACAAGTTCACTTATGTGTTGGTTACATGTTAAACCCATTAACATACCAAGATACCACCTTTAGGCCACAAAAGCACATGATCAAGTTAAGGTGACTTACCCCAAAGCTTAGTCAGTAGTTCAAAGTGCCTTTGGAGCTCCCAATGCTGCTCACAAATCCAGCACACCCAAGGACACGAAAATGCCACACCAAAGGTTGGTTCTTGGCACAAAAGGAGACTTCTTGAAGCCTCTAATGGCATGAACAATGGCTCATAACCATGGAGACAACACCACAGCCCACAACACACCCCTCAACCAACCCCTCAACTCAGAAAAACTGCATCTCATCCTCACAAGATACACACTCTAGTGTTTACAAGAAGAGGAAGGAAGAATCATGGAGCAAAATGGTCCAAGACTCAAGAAATGGTGAAGGAGAGTCAATGGAACAGTGTTTTACACATTCAGCAGCAGCCTCTCACGTATAATATGGGTTTGCCTAGGGTTTTGTGCCTTAGTATGCTTATTTATAGGCACAAGGCCACTTAACGCGCAGTATTAGCCTTAATAGCAACGCAAAAGATCTTGATCCCAAACTTTGGAATCTAGACCTAGAAATTTTTCTAAGATTTTTCATATTTTTATTTTATTTTTCGGAGCACCTTTCCGGTACGCGCTTTTCCATAGCCAGTATCAGTTCTGGCATCAGATTACATTATTTTGACCTGAAACTTGTTTTACAAGTCCTACATAATATTCTAGTAATTACCATCCGTTCGTTATAATTTTCCGGGATACTTTTCCGGTACGCATTTATACCGGGTAGCAGAACCGGTATCTGCGCTTTTCTTCCGAAAAGCGACTTTCAGCATTTTTACTCACTCAGTATAATTATTTAAGCCCAATATTAATTATTAAGGTCAATTATGGAATCATTTCCTAATTATCATAATTAATTCACTAATTACCTTAATTAGCGGTGCAGGTTCTTACAGACAGCTCCAATACCTGCCCTTCCTGTTCTGGTCTGGTGGAAACTAATCTTCATGTATTTAGAGATTGCTTCAAAGCTAGAAAGGTATGGTCTATCTTTTGGGTCCAGCCTTTACCTTCAGAATTTTTCAGCATAACCTGCTTCCAGGAGCGGATTATCCTTAATTTGAATTACAAGTTTCCGAAGGCTGATGTCTAGAGGGATTATTTTTTTTACTGCCTGTAACTTTTTATGGCATTGGAGAAATAAAGAGTTTCATGATGATTCTGCTAAAAACTACGGTCCCCGAAAGATTGGATTTATTCAAATCAAATCTTTCCTTTTTTTTTTTTTTACAAAATCATATCTTTTCAAGAATCAAAATCAAGAATTTCAATTTTCAATAATCGAAATCAGGAATTAACGTTGAGCCTATGCATATATAAGCACAGTACTATGCTGGTTACTTCACTTTCATAACACAACTCACCTAAATCACACTGCAATTGCAATTGCAATGGCTTCCTTCTCCCTTTCCTTTCTCTATGCCTTCCTTTATGCCATCCTTCATGCCATCCTTCATGCCATCCTTCCTGTCCAAGGATCCGACATCGACAACCACAACACAATTCCTGTCCAAGGATCCGACATCGACAACCACAACACAATTCCTGTCCAAGGATCCGACATCGACAACCATGACGACAACCATGACGACGACAACCACAACACAAGCACAGATAGCATCATCCGTATGTCAGATAACAGAATCTGTGAAAGGAAGAACATGTTCGATGAAGGTGCATTGTGTGTTGGTTCTTCCGACAATTGGCTCATGTTCTTAGGCAGGGATGGTTACCCTTTTCTTCTTCAACCCTCCTCTGATTATCTCATTCCATTGCCACAATTTCCCCAAACATTCTTGGCCCCCAACATCACACATTCCTCTTTTGCCTTAAGGAAAACTTTTGTAAACAAGTTTGTGTTCATGGGCTCTGCCTCTCCTTCTCACTACTTTCTTGCCATATTGTATGGATACCAAGGTAAGATTGCTTTATGTGTTGCTGACTCGTGGGTGGAACTCTCTGATGCAAAAGGCTGTTATTGTGACATTGTGTTCATCAACGGTTATCTTTATGCTTTGGCAACTGACGGTTCCGTTGAAGGATGGGATGTTTGTCACAAAACTCCAACAAAGGACTTGGATGCAAAGCCAACCATTGAGAAAGATGAGGAAGAATGCAAAGAATTTCCAAGAGATAAGTTTTCCACACAGCTATACTTGGTGATATCAAAGGGAGAGTTTCTGTTGGTGAAGAGGTATATTGGGAATTTCGCGGACGCTGATGGGGTGGTAGTAGATGAATCATACACTTTGTCATCACTTGGTGACACACATTGCCCTTACGGAACAAAGCATTTTACTGTGTATGCACTTGACTTTGGAAAGATCAAGTGGGAAAAGAAGAGGATCTTACTCGATCAAGCTCTATTTGTCGGCACCAATGAGTCACCAATGAGTCTAAATCAGTGCCTGCGGCTTTATCAGGATGCCAAGCAAACTCCAACCTATCATCTGTGAAATAAATGGAGTTTGCTTGGCATCCTGATAAAGCCGCAGGCACTGATTTAGACTCATTGGTGACTCATTGGTGCCGACAAATAGAGCTTGATCGAGTAAGATCCTCTTCTTTTCCCACTTGATCTTTCCAAAGTCAAGTGCATACACAGTAAAATGCTTTGTTCCGTAAGGGCAAGGTGTGTCACCAAGTGATGACAAAGTGTATGATTCATCTACTACCACCCCATCAGCGTCCGCGAAATTCCCAATATACCTCTTCACCAACAAAAACTCTCCCTTTGATATCACCAAGTATAGCTGTGTGGAAAACTTATCTCTTGGAAATTCTTTGCATTCTTCCTCATCTTTCTCAATGGTTGGCTTTGCATCCAAGTCCTTTGTTGGAGTTTTGTGACAAACATCCCATCCTTCAACGGAACCGTCAGTTGCCAAAGCATAAAGATAACCGTTGATGAACACAATGTCACAATAACAGCCCTTTGCATCAAAGAGTTCCACCCACGAGTCAGCAACACATAAAGCAATCTTACCTTGGTATCCATACAATATGGCAAGAAAGTAGTGAGAAGGAGAGGCAGAGCCCATGAACACAAACTTGTTTACAAAAGTTTTCCTTAAGGCAAAAGAGGAATGTGTGATGTTGGGGGCCAAGAATGTTTGGGGAAATTGTGGCAATGGAATGAGATAATCAGAGGAGGGTTGAAGAAGAAAAGGGTAACCATCCCTGCCTAAGAACATGAGCCAATTGTCGGAAGAACCAACACACAATGCACCTTCATCGAACATGTTCTTTCTCTCACAGATTCTGTTATCTGACATACGGATGATGCTATCTGTGCTTGTGTTGTGGTTGTCGTCGTCATGGTTGTCGTCATGGTTGTCGATGTCGGATCCTTGGACAGGAATTGTGTTGTGGTTGTCGATGTCGGATCCTTGGACAGGAAGGATGGCATGAAGGATGGCATAAAGGAAGGCATAGAGAAAGGAAAGGGAGAAGGAAGCCATTGCAATTGCAATTGCAGTGTGATTTAGGTGAGTTGTGTTATGAAAGTGAAGTATCCAGCATAGTACTGTGCTTATATATGCATAAGCTCAACGTTAATTCCTGATTTCAATTATTGAAAATTGAAATTCTTGATTTTGATTCTTGAAAAGATATGATTTTGTAAAAAAAAAAGGAAAGATTTGATTTGAATAAATCCAATCTTTCAGGGACCGTAGTTTTTTAAGACAAAAAAAAAATGCAAGCTGTAAAGTGTGAAAATAAGAAGATAGAGAAAGAACCTGTGATAATGATATGGTCTCTCCTTAAGAATATCGATGACCATGTAGATGTAGTAAGTTCCCATTCCAATCGAAAGCGATCTGATCTCAATGAAAGATCTAAAATCTGTGATGCAGATGATGAAAGATTGAATATAGATTCAGTAAGATTTAGAACAAAATTACACTTCGAAGCTTTGAAAGATTTGGGAGCATTAATGAAAGATTTAGGAGCATTGATGAAAGATTCAGAAGCTTTAATGGGGAAATCCTCTTTCAATGGATTATTTTGATTTTTGATTTTATTATTTTGATAAAAAAAATTATTTTAATAATATCTTTTCACAATTGATTGAATATAATTGATTATCTTTTTAATATTTTATTAATACTTGCCTATTTTTTTTTTTAGTAGATAATATTTGCCTGATTTTAATACTTTTGATGAGAATTTTGATAATAATTTATAAGATTTTATCCGAGTAATATATTATTTTTGTGACTTTTGATTAATAGTTACCTAAATTAACTTCAGTTCCTTAGGATTTCAAAAATTATTGAATGCACTACACTAAATTCCCTATGGTCAAGGCGGTTAACAATGATAATAATTAATTGAGAAAAAAAAATTAACTATAAAATCTTGTTGGAGAAATCTTCTTGACCCTCCACATTAACCTAATACATTCGCAGAAATTAAATAATTCCAGAAACTATATTTTACTTAGAAACATAATAAATTACATCAAACATATTTCTACTATTATTAAATATATCAATGGTTATCCCATACAATCGATAAGGAATAATAATCCAAAAGAAGGTGATAATCTAATAGAATATAATTAACTAGATACATTTTACTAAAACAATTAAAATGGGTACGCCAACTTAAGAGTTCTATAGAATTTTTTTTTTTTTTTGCATGACTTAAACTAAATAGTAAATACCATAATTCATTATCATAAAAATAAAAATTGAGATCAATAGTTTTCTGAAATTTGTTGTGGGACACCAATACTTTTATTTCTTGAATTTAAATTGAGAAATTATTTGTGTTTAGGATTTAAAATGGATTGACGCGCTAATGAATTTGATATTAATTAATTTATAGAATCTCTCCCATCGATTGATTGATTAAATTCATCTTAATCTAAATACTAGTTACATTATACCAAAAAATAAAATAAAAAATTACTAGCCACATATACAAGTAAAATGGGATTTTTAGTGATTACCAAAAAAAAAACAAATGGGATTTTTAGTAAGTTCCAGAATTGCATGCCTATTCCCAACCTTCCTATCTAGATTTTGTTTTTCAATTATTTCCGTCTTCGTATTCAGTTTTTATTTTATATTCCAAATTAAATTAAGAAAAAAATTATCTCATGTAACATAAACAAAATTACAAGTGGGACCCACAAATAAAAGGAGAGAGAAAATAAAGGTGAGACTCACTCATCTTTTGTGTGGGTAGAAAATTAGTTTCTCTTATGCAACATATGATAAATATGACCCTTAAATTATTTCTAGGAATCTTTGATAGCTTTTTTTTTTTGGTAAAATCAAACTATTTGATAAATAATCGTTATGGCTCCCTTAATATGAATTACCTTTTATTATTCATTTTAAAATTTATTATGTTTAAGATTAAAGGACTTCTTTTTATAAAATAAATTAATTTTTTGTAAATAATCTTTTTTTCTTAAAAAAAATAAAATGGAGCTTAAAAAATCACAAATTATTATCGTTGACATATTTTCTTGATTTGATCTTTCATATAATAAACTTTTTCTTAACACATCTTTCATATAATAAATTAAGAGGAAGGTTATAGTTACAACCTTTTTTCTTACAACCATACTTTAACACCGTTGATTTCCGTCAATCAACGGTTATCTTTTATTATGAGTTAATAATTAATTAATAAGTTTAATTTGAAAAAATGATAACCATTGATTGGTGGAAATCAACGGTGATAAAATATGATTGTAAGAGGGTGTAAAAAAAATATAACTATAACCTTTCTCATAAACTAAATAATTGTATTATGTGTTTTTTTAATAAAATAACAAATCACTCTTAATAAATCTGAATGGCTGAGTGCAATATTATAATCAGTTGCACTTTTATGAATCTTAACTATCTTGTTTTCAAAAGTGGTTTAATTTTTTAATGCAAGAATACCTGTTATTTTAAAGGGCATAATTTTGTGCCATTTTAAATAAAGTCACGTTGTTTTGGTGTATATTTAGTGTTTTTTTACACTTTCTCTCCTCCATAAAATTAAGAATAGAGAGAAAGTAAAGGAGAGAGAATATAAAAAATAACAAATTATGCACAAAAATGGCATCATTTTATCTAAAATGACAATTTTTTTTTTTAATTGAGACTTTATTTTTAATTTTTTTAAAGGGTTCCATTTTTCCCATGTTTATGAAAAAAAATTATCTTTACAAAAAAAGATAATTATGTACTAAGGATAATACCTATGTAGCACCGATACTAACACGTGACACGATACGATACGACACTCCAACACGTTAATTTTAAAAAACATTAGATTTCGACACATTCGGACACACTTTGATATTAAATAATAGTTTTAATTTATGTAGTGTATATTATATTTAATATTCAATAATTTAACAAAAAAATGAATCTAAACCTATGATATTTATAAATTTTGCAAAGAAACATGAGATATCCCAAATATTTATATTAGACTCAATAAAATGGTAATCGTCTATGTAGCACCGATACCGACACGGGACACGAGAAGCAGTGGAGTTAGCTGAGCTGAAGAAGCAGTTAGAAGAATTGTCCCACAAGAACTTTATCAGACCGAGTGTATCTCCTTGGGGTGCACCAGTCATCTTCGTGAAGAAGAAAGATGGGACTATGAGGTTGTGCACTGATTATTGACAGTTAAACAAGGTGACAGTAAAGAACAAGTATCCTCTACCACGCATTGATGATCTGTTGGATCAGCTCAGGGGTGCTTCAGTGTTCTCGAAGATTGATCTTCGTTCTGGATATCACCAGATTCGAGTAAAAGCAGAGGATATTCCGAAGATGGCTTTCCGTTCCAGATATGGGCACTATGAATATCTAGTGATCCCATTTGGGCTTACTAATGCCCCAGCCGTGTTCATGAGTTATATGAACCGGATTTTCAAACCACATTTAGATAAGTTTGTTGTGGTATTCATTGATGATATTCTTATCTACTCCAAAAGTAAGGAAGAACATGCAGAGCATTTGAAGATAGTTCTACAGATTTTAAGGGAGCATCAGTTATATGCCAAACCATCCAAGTGTGAGTTTTGGTTACATGAGATCCAGTTTCTTGGACACGTCATCTCATCTACAGGAGTGGCTGTTGATCCGAGTAAAATTGAAGCTGTGCTGGATTGGGAGAGACCCAAGAGTGTTACTGAGATCCAGAGTTTTCTACTACATGCGGTTTATTAATGGATTCTCCAGAATCGCCTTGCCATTGACTAGGTTGACCCGAAAAGGGGTGCCATTTGCATGGACCTTTGGGTGTGATGTGAGATTTCAAGAATTGAAAGATAAGTTGACTACCGCACCGGTTCTGATTCTTCCTGATCTAGAGAAGAGATTTGAGATCTATTGTGATGCATCCAATTATGGATTAGGGTGCATGTTGATGCAGGAGCGAAAGGTAGTGGCCTATGCTTCTAGACAATTGAGACCACATGAAGAGAATTACCCTACTCATGATCTTGAGTTAGCGGCCGTGGTTTTTGCATTGAAAATATGGAGACACTTCTTGTATGGTGCTACCTTCACAGTTTTTAGTGATCACAAAAGCTTGAAGTATCTATTCGATCAAAAGGAGCTTAATATGAGACAAAGGATATGGATGGAATTCCTGAAGGATTATGAGTTTGACCTTCAGTATCACCCTGGAAAGGCGAATGTAGTGGCTGATGCCTTGAGCAGAAAGACCACGGGTGTGGCTAGCATGATGATTGCAGAGTATGATTTGATTGAGGAGTTCAGGGATTTGCGAATTTCTGTGACACCATTTGAGCCTTCATATTTCATGACTACGGTCGAAGTCCGAAATTCGTTAATGGAAAAAGATAAAGCGGCCTAAGTGCTTGATGAAGGGATCCAAATGATGAAAGAGCAGGATTTTGTATTCACGGATGCTTCTCATGTGAAATACTATAAAGATCGGTTAATTGTCCCAAAGGGGCCAATGGTAGAAGAAGTGTTAACAGAGGGCCATATGGGTAAGTACACCATTCACCCGGGAGCAACTAAGATGTACCAAGATTTGAAACAAAATTTTTGGTGGTCTGGGATGAAGAAAGACATAGCCCAGTTTGTGAATAAGTGCCTTATTTGTCAGAAGGTAAAAATTGAGCATCAGAAGCCTTCTGGTTTGTTACAGCCATTAGATATTCCGGAGTGGAAGTGGACGAGTATATCCATAGACTTTGTTGGTGGATTACCAAGAAGCCAGGCTGGATTTGATTCCATATGGGTGGTGGTTGATAGGTTAACCAAATCCGCCCATTTTATTCCAGTCAAGACGACTTTCTCCACGGAGCAATTAGCTAGACTATATGTCAGAGAGATTGTGAAGCTCCATGGCATTCCCATAAGCATAGTCAGTGATCAGGATCCGAAGTTTACTTCACGCTTTTGGGAAGCGTTGCATGAGGCCTTTGGTACTCAATTGAGATTGAGTACTGCATATCACCCACAGACAGATGGTCAGACAGAGAGGACCATTCAGACATTAGAGGACATGTTGAGAGCATGTGTGTTAGAGCAGGGTAACGCTTGGGACAAGTACCTGCCACTGGTTGAGTTCTCCTACAACAACAGTTATCATGCCAGTTTGGGCATGGCCCCTTATAAGGCCTTGTACGGCCGTAGATGTAAAGCACCTACTTGTTGGACGGAGATTGGAGAGAGACAGTTAATGGGGCCAGACTTGGTCCAAGAGACCACGGAGCAGATTGAGATGATTAGAGATAGGCTGAAGAAAGCCCAAAACCGTCAGAAGAGTTACTACGATGCCAAGCACAGACCCCTCTAGTTTTCTGAAGGGCATCATGTATTCATTCGATTATCACCCACTACAGGTGTTGGGCGTGCCTTAGGAGTGAGAAAGTTGAGTCCGCGGTTCATTGGGCCGTACCAGATAATAAAGAGGGTCGGACCGGTGGCGTATCAACTTGCTCTACCTCCCAACTTGGCAAATTTACATGACGTCTTCCATGTGAGTCAGCTTCGCAGATATATATCTGATGATTCATATATTGTACAGCCCGATGACATAGAGGTTAAGGATTTGAAGTTCGTTGTTGGACCTTCTAAGGTTCTTGCTCAAGATGAGAAAAGGCTTCGAAATAGAGTCATTCCCATGATCAAGATTCAATGGGAAGGATTGACACCTGACGATGGCGCATGGGAGCGGGAGGATGATATTCTCCGGCATTATCCCGATTTTGATATCAGATATGATCCGATTTTGAGGACAAAATCTTTTTAAAAGGTGTGGTGAATATAATAACCCTAATTATATAAATTTTAAATTAGAGAGTTATGATGAGGACCTTATGGTCATAAATAGAATGAGAATGAAATTCTAAGAATTTGGATACCCATATTGAGGGTATTCTGAACAGTTGAGTTTTCATCTGTTATTTTTGACTGCTGACGCAGTAACAGTTAGTAGAATAGCTTCAAGAGAGAAAATTATAGTTAGAGATCTAATCTAATGATATAAACATCATGAATGAGGTTAGGATATGATTTGATGAAGATTGATACCCATATTGGGGTATTTTTGAAAAGTCACTTTTGCCGGGTATTTTGTACTGCTGTAGTAGCAGTCAGTAGAATCCCGAAACGGGAAAAAGATGAGAAAATGGAAATAAAGACCAATATATGCCTAACAAGTCATAATTGGACCAAAAATGTTAATGTTAAGATGATTATGAAATCCGGGTACAATTAAGAACATCGATAAAGACTATAGTGCAATTAAACAACTGTTAGTGGATCTGTGATCGACTAATCAAATTTTTATGTTATGAACATGATAATTAGAGAAAATTAATGTTAAGTACTTAAAGTTAGAGTTTTGGGAGTTTTCGGGTAAAAATTTGACGACGGATCAGTTAAAAATTACACCGGGTCTCACTAAAGGACGAATGCCACTTAAGTGACATGGAAACCCTAATTAGGGCACCTTTCCCTCCCATTTCAAATCTGAATCAGCCCCCTCTTCTCACTTCTCTCTCTAAAATTCAAACTTCAAATTTTGCTCTCACTTCTCTCTAAGATTTTATCTCCAAAACCTCACCAAATCACTAAACCTCCTTCATCAAAGTTGTTCCTCTCATCATCCTCTTCAAGAATATACCATTTTTGTTGTTAGAAACCAAAATTTCGTGGTGACTCTCCTTCCATACAGCCATGGTGTTGACAAGTTCAAGCCTTAGAGATGATGTTTTGAGTTCTCTTTGAAGAACACTCCTTTGGTGCTTGTCTACTTGAGTTTTAGTGTAAGTATCTTGAATCTTTTTCTTGAAAAATCCCACCTTTGAGTTGTGTTCTTGAGTTCTAACTTTGAGTCTTTCTTAAAGGTGTGTTCTTTGTGGAAAAGATGCATCCTTGCTTGAGAAAAGTGGAAGCTTGAGGCCTTGGAGCTAACTTGAAGAAGTAAGCATGATTACTTGGAGAAATGTTGACAAAAATGCTTTCCCATCCACCTATATGATTCAACCATCATGAGTTTTCTATGGGGTTGATGTTTTAATTTGATAAAAATGTGTTCTTGATGGTCTAAAGTGTGGATAATCATAGGTGGAACCATGGGAAAGGTTAAAAATGCAACCTTTAATCTTAAGAACACTAATTATGACTAATGAATGGATTTGAACCCTAATAATACCACTTAATCAAATCTGCCCTAAATAGTATGATTAAGGTTTTATGTTTAAAATTTAATTAGATGATGAATTAGTGGACTAATTAAGTGTAGGACTTAATTAACTAATGAAATGACTAAGAAATAGTCTTAAAAATACTAATATTAACACCTAAACAATTCAGCCACGTAGGCTTAAGGTAGGGTCACTATGTTAAAATTAATATTAAGACCTCATTAGGATATTAATTTAGTGGTTAAGTGAAGTGGACCTTGCATAATACACTAATTAAGGATTAAACTTTAAAATTGGACTAAAGTAGGATTTAGTTACACTAATTAAGTAATTAGTAAAAGTTAAGTATCATGACATAATGAGAATAATGATATTTCATAATGGGACTTAATAATAGAAAAATCCAAGAATTAATGTGAATTAGGATTTATAATCAAAAGTAATTAAGGTTTGTTAAGTAAACACATTTAAGGCTAGGTAACCAGTTTTTAGGCAGAATTGGGGAGAGCATATCTCCCTCCACAGAGGTCATATGGGTTTTTCCTTATATCAAATTGAAGATTGAGATGTTATCTATGTGGTGTCAAAATTTGGTATCAATTGAAGATGTATTTCATTCTGTATGTTCGTTTGAGTGAGGACTGCACAGGGAGGCCATGTACAGGGGCGCTGGACATGGCTGCATCTTCTACGAATTGTTTCTTCCTCTGTGCTTACTCAAATTAGGCTCATAATATGTCGAATTAAAGATAAAAGTGTCTAGTTTTCTACATAAAAATTTGAGAGCAATTGGTTTAGTATATTTTCCAGAATCTCATAAATGGTAAAGGATGTTTAGGGCCCTGTTCGGAGTTGGCAAACAGCTTTGCTTGTCCAACTTCAAATGGTGATAACCGGAGCTAGGAAACTTCAAATGAGGCATGTGATACCTTTTTGGAAAGGTAATTGAGTCTAGATTAACATACTAAAAGATGAGAATTTTATAACAAGTGAGTTTCTCTCAGTAACTAGAAAATAGAAGCATGTACAGTTTTGGGAAAACCGTAAAAGTGATATTTAAGCTAAGTGGGCTTAGAAGAACCCTTATTAACTTATAATAATCATAAATATGGCTTGAATGAGTTGAAAATAATCTAAGTGAGTCTTGCATGTGATTCTAAGCTATGTAAGTAATTGAAGATTAAAGTGACTTGTAATAATGCACTAAAATATGTATTAAGTAATAATTGGTCTAGACTTGTAATGGGCATAATATTGGCATATGAGTATGAAAAGTGGAATCATTAAATGATTAAGTCGTTGATATGACTTGATTAATTATTATTAATTAATGATGTGAATGGTTCCTACTCTAGGTGTGCCTAGAGAACCGTGCACTTGAGGATTTTGTTGGAGCATATGTATTATATTGGAGTGTGGGCTTGTTCTAAGCTCCCTAAGGTAAGCTCCTAGTTCTAGTTGACTCCTCTCTCTTGTGGCCCCACCATGATGGTGGGCATTATGGTTGTATTGTATGAGAGTATATGGTATGATGTATATGTGCATTCATTCACATTCATATAGATGTTATATGATCTTGATGTTATGATGATGCACTGATGATATATGTTATGAGGATCCTGGCCAGTGATCATGGTATGTAGGCTGCTTATGACTTGACTCTGGGAGCTATTTCATACTGAGGTTGTGTTGACTGTCTATGGCTTGACCCTGGAAGTCACACATGTGTAACTGTCTATGGCTTTGACCCTGGGGTTACACAAGGATGATATGATGATGCTATGTTTATGATGTATGCTTGTATTATATGCTTTATATCTGACTTGTCATGCAGGAAGTGGGCTCAGGAGTTAGAGGATCCTCTATGAACCTTGAGCTTACTGAGATGTTGTTATCTCACCCCGTTTGGGGATATCATTTCAGGTACCCAGAGTAGTGGTGATGCTTCTAGGGGAAAGGCCCCCGTATCTTTCATATATTTAATAATAGCAGAAATATGTTTGATGTAATTTATTATGTTTCTAAGTAAAATATAGTTTTTGGAATTATTTAATTTCTGCGAATGTATTAGGTTAATGGGGAGGGTCAAGAAGATTTCTCCAACGAGATTTTCTAGTTAATTTTTTTTTCTCAATTAATTATTATCATTGTTAACCGCCTTGACCATAGGGAATTTAGTGTAGTGCATTCAATAATTTTTGAAATCCTAAGGAACTGAAGTTAATTTAGGTAACTATTAATCAAAAGTCACAAAAATAATATATTACTCGGATAAAATCTTATAAATTATTATCAAAATTCTCATCAAAAGTATTAAAATCAGGCAAATATTATCTACTAAAAAAAATAAAAAATCAGGCAAGTATTAATAAAATATTAAAAAAGATAATCAATTATATTCAATCAATTATTGAAAGATATTATTAAAATAATTTTTTTATCAAAATAATAAAATCAAAAATTTAAATTAAACAAGTATTAATAAAATAAAATCAAATCTCATTATCAAATCTAACATTAAAGTTGAGCCTATATTTCCCGTATTATCCCTCAAGTGTGACATTTTTCCCATTGAAAGAGGATTTCCCCGATCATTCAGATTCAGGGGCATGTCGTCATCTTTAATTTCCAAAAAAAAGCTTCTGAATCTTTCATTAATGTTCCCAAATCTTGCTCAAAAAAAAAAAGCTTCCGAATCTTTCATGCGATGTAGTAACTTTCCAGTTTGTATTTTTTGTTTTGTGTCTTAAAAAAAACTACGATCCCCGAAAGATTAGATTTATTCAAATCACATCTTTCCTTTTTTTTTTATTTACAAAATCATATCTTCTCAAGAATAGAAATCAAGAATTTCAATTTTCAAGAATCGAAATCAGGAATTAACGTTGAGCCTATACATATATAAGCACAGTACGATGCTGGTTACTTCACTTTCATAACACAACTCACCTAAATTACACTGCAATTGCAATTGCAATGGCTTCCTTCTCCCTTTCCTTTCTCTATGCCTTCCTTTATGCCATCCTTCCTGTCCAAGGATCCGTCATCGACAACCACAACACAATTCCTGTCCAAAGATCCAACATCGACAACCATGATGACAACCACAACACAAGCACAGATAGCATCATCCGTATGTCAGATAACAGAAGTTATGAGAGGAAAAACATGTTCGATGAAGGTGCATTGTGTGTTGGTTCTTCCGACAATTGGCTCATGTTCTTAGGCAGGGATGGTTACCCTTTTCTTCTTCAACCCTCCTCTGATTATCTCATTCGGTTGCCACAATTTCCCCATACATTCTTGGCCCCCAACATCACACATTCCTCTTTTGCCTTAAGGAAAACTTTTGTAAACAAGTTTGTGTTCATGGGCTCTGCCTCTCCTTCTCACTACTTTCTTGCCATATTGTATGGATACCAAGGTAAGATTGCTTTATGTGTTGCTGAATCGTGGGTGGAACTCTCTGATGCAAAGGGCTGTTATTATGACATTGTGTTCATCAACGGTTATCTTTATGCTTTGGCAACTGACGGTTCTGTTGAAGGATGGGATGTTTGTCACAAAACTCCATCAAAGGACTTGGATGCAAAGCCAGCCATTGAGAAAGATGAGGAAGAATGCAAAGAATTTCCAAGAGATAAGTTTTCCACACAGCTATACTTGGTGATATCAAAGGGAGAGTTTCTGTTGGTGAAGAGGTATATTGGGAATTTCGCGGACGCTGATGGGGTGGTAGTAGATGAATCATACACTTTGTCATCACTTGGTGACACACCTTGCCCTTACGGAACAAAGCATTTTACTGTGTATGCACTTGACTTTGGAAAGATCAAGTGGGAAAAGAAGAGGATCTTACTCGATCAAGCTCTATTTATCGGCACCAATGAGTCACCAACGAGTCTAAATCAGTGCCTGCGGCTTTATCAGGATGCCAAGCAAACTCCATTTATTTCACAGATGATAGGTTGGAAGAGATGGATTTGGATTGGTCTTACGGTGGTCACGATTGGGGTATTTTTAGTCTTACGGTGGCTTTATCAGGATCGCATTAATCCACCTCCTATTTGGCTTGTTCCAACATGAGAGGTGGTTCTAGCTATGTAATAGTTTTAGGCTAATTCAATTGGGATGTAATTTCTATTTTCTTCCTAGTTCCTTATCTTGTAGTGTCAATTCTTTTTTCTGTGTCAAATGCTATTTCTAGTTTCTAATGAATACAAATATTAGTTTCCCTATTTTACTATTGTGGTCATCATTATAATAAAATACTGACTAGACCGTTTGAAATTTGGCTAACGCATCATTGTGCAACATAACCATTAAAGTCAATTCATGGCGTAAAACTAGTTTGAAAACAGATAAATCAATTTGTTATAATTTTTCTGTTCACAAAATGTCAGAGGTGGAACTGGAATTGAGCACTCTTTGTACCAAACATCTTTTATTTCATATTTTTAACTTTTGAGGTTTTACGTTGAACAAAACTAGGATTGAGAATTTGCTTTTGGGTTAAGTAGCCATAAGATCACGTATTTAGATTCTGATCCCCCATGCCCCCCTAAAAGGTTGTCCTAGAATATCTCTTTCTCTGTTGTGTGTATGAGCAATTGCTTGCATTCATAGAATAACTTCTTTCTTTCTTGCTTTCTTATCTTTTTGATTTCTCTGTTTCTTCTTATCTCTCCTGCATTCTTATCTTATTGGCTTCTCTACTTCTGTGATTGAATATATTTGAGTTTTTCTCAAGTGGGTTTTCCATAAAAAGGTTATCGCTTAGCACAAGTTAAGATTTTTGTGGGTTCATAATATCACTTGCTAGGGCGTATGTAGCTGCATATTGTATTTTCTAAATGTATGATTTATTGCTAGTTTCGTTTCCTGGGCTGTGCAACAATTTATTATTATAGTGGTGAATTATCATGAATATGGTAGACAATTTTATTAATATACTAGGGTCAAAATTATCATGACGTCACTTATTTTATTTTCTTTCTATTGTTCTTTTCTTTCCTTTTATGTGTGTGGTGTGAATTAATTACTTGAACGGTGCATGGTAGGGTTACCCGTTGTAATATACAAATTGAAGTCATAGATGCTATTCCGTCACATTAAGCCCTTGGCTAAGGTTTTGCTACCTTCTTGCAGAGCTTGATTAAAGAGAATTAAGCATCTAAGGCAGCAATGGTAACAGTGAACCTCCAACGCGTCTTGAGGTTTGTGTTCTTAATTATCACTGGTTTTTATTTTAATTCAGGAACATAAATGGAGGAAGATGCTGAATAAATAGTGGAGGGCAAGGAGCGTGAGAAGGATCTGGAATATTGTTGGGAATGGAACTTGGGAGAGAGTGAGACCTCTCCAACTGTCTCACACCTATCCTTTAATTTTCTGCCTTGTTAATTTCCATTTGGTTTCATTGTAATCTTCTTTTTACTGCGAGTGTCTCTGTTTTTATATATATATATATATATATATATATATATATATATATATATATATATATATCATGAGAAAAACATTTATCCTTTTAAAGGAAATTACCATATGTCATCTTAAATCCTAACCATTGATTTCCGTCCATCAACGGTTATAATTTATTGGGTCAAACTTAATGGGTCAAACTTTTTATTAATTAATTAATAATTTTGATCCAATAAATTATAACCGTTGATGGACGGAAGTCAATGGTTAAGATCTAAAATGACATATGGTTATATCCTTTAAAATGATAGATGTTATTCTCATATATCATATCCCTAAATATATATATATATATAACATGGGATAAACATTTCTACAGCAACTTTAGATAAGCTTATCTACGGCTGCGATTTTTAACTATGTTCTCCCGGGAGAACATAGTTATAACGTTAAAGTTGCTCTTTTTTCTATCTCCTCAGTTATTTTTCAGAACTTTTTTGTTGACGTGGAGAGAGAGAAAAGAACAACTTTAACGTTAAAACTATGTTCTCCCGGGAGAACATAATTAAAAATTGCAGCTGTAGATAAGCTTATCTAAAGTTGCTGTAGAAATATTTTTGTCATATAACATATAACATATTCCTAAATATAAATATATATATATATATATATATATATATATTTAAATTAGACTAGACTTTTAGTCTAAATAGATCGTACCTATATAAAATATTTATTTAATCTCATTTAATCTATCAGCCTTTTGTAAATTAAATTATAATTCTGATAAAACTATATTTAACATATTTGTTTTGTATTGTACACAGCCCCTCCTTTTTTTTTAATTTAAAAGAAAAAAACCTAACTAAAGAATAATGTTTAGACGTAACAAGATCTAACGCTAAAAATGAATCTCCCTATCAATTCCTTGCCATGGCCCAGTATGCACTTTCAGGCGGTTGCAAATCATAGACAAGTAATGAATGTCTAACATCAATTGAGAATGTCTGAAATCCAAAAAAGAGATAAATCACCAAATTATCCTAAGACTCAGATAAAATGATGATTTTCATTGCTCTAAACTGTTAGAATTCTTATAGAATTCAAATGTCATGAATAAAAAGTTGGGTGTGAAAAGATGTGTCTTTTAACAGCTGAACAGATATTATTATTCACTGGTGAACATACATAACTTTTCACTACCGAACAAGCATGACTCTTCTTCGCCAATTGTAACAGCCCGTTACGTACCGGTATTGTTAACATTAATTATGATATTAAGCGCAGTTACAATCACAGCAGTTCATTTATAAAAATGAGAATAAACTTTTTCCGATTATTACGCGAACAGTAAAAGTATAAAAAAGCGTAACAATAAAAAGCTGTGACCGTAACTGAAACACTAGCGGAAGACTTTCTTAACTATTTATACACTTTATTTTATCACATACAAGATACTAAGGGGTTCCCATAAACCCACTTAGCCAATTCCTCACTTTTTACGTTTTTACCACTTAACAGGATTTGCCAATCTGTTTTTCTACGAACACAAAATAAAAATCCAAACTTAAACTCCAGGTTATCTTTTTTCCTTATTCACTTACCTTTCTATCAAGCTATCACACACTCAATTCCGAGCTCGTGAGCTCCGGTTATCGCCGTTTGAAGTTGGACAAACAACATTGCCTACCAACTCCAAAACAGCCTAAAACCTCCAAACTTCACTGATTAAACTGTACCTAACTGCCCAACCAATGACTCTCAAACTTTTACACCATAAACTAGACACCTCAAACTTCGATTTGATATATCGTACGCTTAATTTGACCAAGTAACGAAGCGGGAATTAATTTCCCAACACAGGCCCAAATCTGCCCACTGGTGCTGGCCAGAACAGGGCAGTGCGTGACAACAGCCCCCATGGGCTGCGCACACAACCAATGAACCTAGGATTTTGACACAACGTAGGGGACATCTTAAGCTTCAAAATGGCGTATGGCACGTCCCAATCGGACCACTATGGAGAGAGATACGCTCCTCCAAAGTTCACCCAAAAACTGCCAATTCTACAGAAAATTCGCCAGAGTTTCCTTTGTATTTCCTAAAATCCCCAAATTTGCATAACCTGTTTAACACCACTAATACACCTGAAATCCAGCAAAATCCAATGGGTGGCACACACAAGGTCCAACAACGCCTTGGGGCACTTACAACCCAATCCAATATACACTAAAAACATAACAATTTCATGCATAATACATAATACGGGTAATCATAAACTTACAATAGGCCTAAAGCCCTTCCATCATAATGCATACATCCATGGTACATTTACAACATTGGATTACATTTACATTTACAACTTTAACTTTAAACTACAATTATTTCCATATTACACTTCACTTGCCAAATAAATACATAAGCTAAAATGACATGGTAGCTAAACTCTACACCACTGCTCCACTCGTCATCATGCGGGCTTCTTGCCCGCTGCTCTATATCCACTGGTACACCCTGAAATAATGCCCCGAGACGGGGTGAGATATACGGATATATCTCAGTAACCAAGAGGTTCTGGAGAAAACTCCGCCCAATGGTTCACTTCGATGTATATCAATAGCATAAAAACAACACCACTGTTATAAAACGGGATAAAGCAAGGGATTTAGAGAAAGGGGGAATATATCAGAACAACTACGACATGCGGGATGGTAGCTACCAATACCACGCCATGTCCTCGGCTATACGCCTATGGGTACTACCCCTGGCGTGTTCATAGAACAACCCACCAAGGTACCCCTTCCAACCATATACACCCGAGACAACCTAGTGTGCTCCTATCCGGATAACACACCACGACCCTGGGTCAACTGGAACTCCCTCTCGGAGACCTATCCAGTGGCAGTCCGGAAACACTTGCCCGAAGGCTAAAAAATATCTACTGGCCAGAGATCTGGTACATAAGTACCCACTGTGATAATGCACATGCATGCTCATGCTGTTCTACACTACTCATACACACTTCCTACCGTTGCCATCAACTAGCAAGGTGGAACACAAAAAGGGGAACAAGCCCCAGTACCAAGAGGTTACCTTTCGTTTTATCCGTCCACTGAGCTCCGCAGAAACTCCACTCATAGCTTGATACACAGGGAACACCTCAATCCACTTGATCCAGGACCAAGGGCAATCCACTATTTCACTGTTCCAAGTTTATATCCACGTACGGCAACCTGTACAACCATGCACAGCCGTCAGTTTCAGTCAAAATACGTCAAAACGCGAAAACGTCAGATTTCCTCTCCCCTCCACTAACGGTTCGGCCTACATAGTGTTATTTTGGGTTTTATTTTTCTAAATTTTCTTTCTCATTTTATTTCACTTACTTAGGTTACCCAAAGGCTAGTTCACTCGCCGTTTTTCGGTTTTACGACTTTTACGCAACATTTTGCGAAATATTGCACTTTAGGCACATTTTGCCACTTTCAACACTTATTATTTTTACATTGATTCTTCCACATGCCAATCACCACACAACCCATCTAATAACTTTTCCATCACACAACGCAACACCAAAGTGTTCTAAAACATCCATTTGCTCAATTGTACATAAATGGCCTAATCTTGGTTAATCCAAACCAAGGATTTCCACTCAATTCCTATGGCCCACAACTCACATAATCACTTCCTAACATCATACAATCACACTACAATTCACTATACCACACATTAACACAAAACTCAAAAATTCCATTTCATGCATCAATTTTTTTCTAAGTTAAAAATCCATTTTTTTCGCTTAAAATTTTCATTGCATTTCTAGCATTAATACATCATTCTAAGACATTATCATCTAATAGACATTTTCCATTTGAGCTCTCTAACACCACATATCACAAAATCCCTCTTTAGGGGCAATTATCACAACTCAAATTTAACCAATGAAATGTTGAAATAACTTACCCAATTGCATGGTATATGGCTCCACCTAAGCATACTCCACCATTGGAGCATGAAAAAGCTTCATGAACACCAAAAATTCACTCAAAACCGAAACTGTAATTGGGCAAGATCTCCCCCCACACGCGATTTCAAGGCTTGAAAGTGGTACCAATGTGTTCAGAAGGTGTTTTCCATCAAGATTCAAGACAAGAATCGTTGAATTCGGTGGAGAAATGACCAAGTTATGGCCAAAGGAAATTTTCACCAAAAATGGAGGGCAAAGGGCTGTCATGAGCGCTGATGGAGAAGAAGAATACGTGAATATGAAAGAAGAGAAGTAGTGTTTATTTGACTTTAAGTGGGTACCGGATCCCACGTGATTTAAAACTCACCCGAATTTCCCTCCGATCATCACTAAAATTCACAATTTAAAAACCTAATGAGAAATTATAATTTTTCATCTTAACAAAATCCTTTAATTTTACTCTTTCAGATAAAAATTTGGAGCTTTCCGGTTGTTCGGAAAAACACTGCTTTATGGTACAGCGCGCTCCGTTGACAAACTTCCACAAATTGACTTAAATTCCTCAAATATTATCAGAAATCATATTTCCTATTTCTATGGACCATTTAAAATCAATATTTGAAACCTAGAGCTCAAAATTCCACTGGCACGTTTTACGGTGCAATCTGACTGCGGTATTTTTACCCGCGAAAAACACTATTCACTGATTTTTCTGAAACTTGCCTATCCACTCAATTTTTCGTTCTGAATCCATTTCCAGGCTTATTTTTATCATCTGAGACCTCCTGCTCAATTTTTTACCTTCCTAGGGTTGCGTGTTGGCTAATTACCGTTTTGCCCTTTCTTTGTATTTTGGCCTAATCTTTGGGATTTTCACTAATCCTTCACCTAATTTCTCACTTAACACTTTAATTACTTATTTTAGAATTGTGAGGTGTTATAATCACCCCACCTTTTAGAATTTTGTCCGCAAAATTACATCTTAACGGTCCCGTAACACGGGGTGTAATCGAAAATCTCATCCCTGTGGTATCCATGATTACTGAGTCCTTCACAAACTTGATAACTTCGGGTATCTGACCCCTTAACTCATTATATCTTTCACTGTTTCCTTAACCCACTGTTGCTTTTTCACTCACTGTAGTTCATCATATACTCATTTTACACTTGTCATTTATCGTGCAACGACCTTCAATTCGCAATACTTTAAGCTCTTCACGGCTTACGGTTACACTTTCACCAATTCATCGGTAATAGACGACCACATTATAATTTGTCTGTCTCACTTCATCTCATTTTCATCTTCATCTGTCTTTCTGACCCAATGTCGTTCCCAAAAATCTCTAGTTGTTTCCATAATAGACTCTAATTGTTTTCACGTATCTTCACACTTTCTTTAGCACTTAACTCTTTTCGTTGTCCTCACTATTTCAACCGTACTCAGACATACTAGTCCTTTCCATTACTGTTACTGCTCTTACGATTTAGTTGTTTTTCTTAGCTTTCACCGAAGCACATCCTTTCTAGTTTCCATGGCACTTTGTTGTTTCTTATAATTCTTACCCACATTAAATTCTATACTCCTATACTTTATTTTTCCTTGTCACGTGTCTTTACCTCTTCTTAGGTACTTATAACCATATCTTTCTCTTCATGATACGAAATCCACAATCCTCACAATCGTTTATATCTTCGATTACCCTTTTAAGGTTCTTTTAACCACACACACTCCTGAATCTTCCCATCTAGTAATCATATTCATAATTTGCTTTCACTGTTACTCTTTTCGTTAACTGAACCATCTCAATTTTATCAACTCAGTCAGCTCAATTCCATACTCAGGCCTCTCACAATCTAAACACAACACTCATCGATGACCTCCATATCGAGGACTCAAGCTTGATATTTTCATTCACTAACTATTTTCAACTTTCATTCCACTTCGATGTTACAACTTAACCTTATGTTCCACTCATTTATACTACTTTCTCATAATCATCATCATTTAATCCTGGATGTCAAACTCAAAATACTACTACTTTACAGCTTTACTCACTTCCACTAAACACTTTGGAACAAATCAATTTCCAACCCACTTCACTATTAACTGATGGACTATTTAAAATGCCATATCTCTCATATACAAGTCCTATTCACTAGGAATCCTTGACACTTAATTATCAAATCACTTAAAATTAATTCCATTATTGCCACCACTTCTATAATTTACCACCAGTTGGTATATCAGTCTCTCAGAATATTCAAAATTACCACAAACACTCGTCCATACCTCATTAGTACTTAATCAAAACATCATCAACATTGTGCATTTTCCACACACTTTCCACTATAAGTGGCATATGCGATTATATATAGCACTTCTCAATCTACTTTACCAGCAAAACCAAGCCATTCATTTTTTGGTAATCAATTACAACTATAGTTCCCATCTATGAATACACGTTCGCACTTGACTCTATTTTAATTTATCTTTTCCTTAGGGCTAACACTTTACTATTTTAACCTGAAATCTTGATCATCACTAGCCTTCCTAGAAGGACACTTACTCATTCTGTCAACTTTAACTCACTTATCATCCCTTTTTGGTCATAAGATGAGGGTTCCAACTACTTACTACTTCACTTAGAGACAAAATTTATTTCATCAAACTTACTTCACACCCACAATAGTGTTTCACTATCACACTTCGAAGTTCTTGCACACTAAGCCACAACTCTTATATCCAAACCTGACATACTATTATCTATTTACAACTATATGTCCTCGCATCTTGCGTTAACCATATGGAAAAACTCTCCCAATACGGTGGGTAACAACATTCCCAGGTTTAACCCCTCGAGCTCTTGTTGTCCTAAGGGCCCCAGATGCCATGACCGACCGATCAGAGAATCCACCCATATGATCCATGCCGTAAAAATGACTTACTACTAGCTGTCCCTATTCTAAGACATCCCCCAAATGTTTCTTCTTTGAGCATTTACATAAATTATCTCTACCATACTAACCGCTACACCAATGTGGAATACTTCCTCGTTTCTCATTACTCATATCAAATACAACTAGTCTCTGGGAACTTAACCCGCACCGAGATAGCTATACACTCCTGGCACATAGGCCCCCACTGAGATCTCCCTACTATCAAATCATATTACATGCACCCAGTGCACAGAGAAATTTATACTCATAATACATCTGTATATAACAGCAAACTGGTACACCGTGCACTCCGGATCACACATGAACCCAGTCCATTTGGTGTCTGTATCACCTCTGTATATAACATCAAAACTGTTCTGTATTACCACATGGGCTGCCCCCATAATCTTAGTAGTAGTGGTATAATATACACCTGTTACATATAAGTTAATTTATCTTACTCTCTCGTGTCATTCTTCTCACTGGTAGTTTACTTTCATTTCGGTTACCCCTCTGACCTGGTTTATAACATAATCATGGTTATAATAATCCACATTCTCTTCGTAATTTCGTACACATCTTCTAACTCGTAATTCCTTCTGTCTTGTTACCGTTCAGTCCGTAGTCCATTATCTCTTCCTTGCTTATTCTTCTCACAGATTGTTTACTCTTTTACTTTGGCTAATCACTTGCCATGGTTCATAACATAATCCCTAATCCATAATTGCTAAATTTTCTCAAAGTTCTGTACACATCTCAATTTCTCAGTATAAGTTTCACATTTCCCATCACACAGGGATCTTCCAATCATTTTCGTCGAATCACAGATAACTACTTCACCTCAATCCTTGCACTGAATTTATACCTCAGTTCACTAACAAATCTTATCATTTTCATCTTGAATTACACATTAAGTCTCTTGCTGACCACAATATTCCACACTCTCTGCACACTTTACACATCAGTTCTTTCATTAACCTCTTACTTTCGCACTTTATTGTCACTTGGTTCCTATACTAATCACTTGATTTCACATTAAGTTTTACCTTCACTCATTCTCTAATCATACCATCTCAACTTATTGTTATGCAACAATAACTCACAACTTATGCCACCGTTCTAGTCCATTGCCCGTCACGGCTCACATAACATATGCTCAATACTGTAGAGCAACTCATCAATTTTCCTGATCACTTCCACCCTTGGTGGTTGTAAAATATCCCTTTACCTTGAAAATACCTCCACTCTGTCTGTCCCTCCGTATCAAATACCAATATTTTCATAAGTGCACTACTATTAGTAGTACATATACATATACCACCAGATCGAAATTTCTTCACAACTCTCATTACTTTCGTACAATGACTGTACATCTCAACCATCCTGTTCCTTTATCACTGATACGCCTGCCAATCTGAGTCGACCTCCACTAACTGCAATAGTGTCTTCATGGTACATAGATCTTGTGTCATCCATGGCAACTCCTTCACTTTTCCTCATACATATTACACATAATAATATACTCATCCTTAGTTCACCTCACTTGTGTTTAGTCAACACTACCTCTTTATGGAATTTACTCTCATATTTCAATATCTCTCACATTATCATTCTATCAGCATCATACTTTCAAGTGGTCAAATCTCGTAGGATTACTCATCGAATATTCTATTTTCTTCTCTGCTTGGACCATCCCAATTCATTCAAGTGCACCGCACTTGTCCTGGTCTCATAACTGCTAATCAAACATGACGTGTTTAACTCACGCATACAAATATTTGTTCCTTTTTCTCAATAATTTTTCAGGTTCAAAACCTCTCGCCTTGATGAAGTCTATTCACCAAGACCGCTTGTACATAACTGTCTTACTATACTACACATATACTTTGAATTTCACCAATCTCATAAGCTCATCTCTGTTATATGTTTATCTTTCATAGTACTGCAAGGTTCGTCTATGCTCATATTGTACATATCATAAATTGTACACCATTGTTGCTTATAATACACTTTTCTCCTGACTTTCATCGAAGTCAGATATAATATTTATGTCTGTTCTTTTATGCCTTCTAATAATCATACTTGACTTACTGCCATCCTTTGTCCATGGAGCAGTTAACACTGCAGCCACAACATCAGGCTAAAGACTCACACTCGGTGCTTCAAGGTTACTACGCAGGCTTCTTACGATGACCACAGATGTAACACAAAGGAATGGATTGATCAGACCCACACTAAGGAATTACATATACAGTAATCGATAAGAATCTACATACAACTATGTAGCACACAACACATCTATATATATTATCAGAGTTCCCTAACAAAACTGCTCTGTATCAGAGCAGGGCCTCTCATCCAGTACGGTGTGGTTCGAGGACGAACCAGGCGGAAGCTGGTGGGCATGTAACATCCCGGGCGCTGATGTAAGGGCACGGACAAGGAGCGGCTCCTGGCAGGCACAATAACACCGGAAAGAGAGGGATTCAACACACTTGGAGCAATTCTGGGATGGGTGACCTCCCGGGAAGTGTGCGAGTGAGGACAAAGCACGCTGAAAAGTCTCGTGTTAGTGTGTGGGGACAGTCGTTAATCCTTGCAAGTTGCCAGGCGTTACAACGAATAACACCGGAAAGAGATTATGGGACAGTACGTTTATAAGAATTAATTGGTACTACCTATACTAACAAGATGCATCTACTTTTCGGTATTATCATGGAAGGAAATCAGAAAAAATAAAAGATTTTTCTGATTTCTCTCCCATACCAATACTCTGTCATGTTTTGATATTTTGCATTCATTCTGTGCAGTTGATCGTATTAGCCATACACTCCGTATTTGCATAAAAAAAGTGACAATTCCGTCCATACACTCCAACATCCAAATATGATTTTAATATGCACAGAAAAAGTCAGAGTAACAATAATCATTCAGCTACAAGCCATTTGAGCCGTGAATTATATAACTTGCAGTCCATAATCACTTGTCATAACCAAACTGAGCCGATGATTGCTTTTAATCCTATACCAATGGTGGAAAGCCATCGTGACCGTTCCAATGCATAATCATAATGATGTACCTCTCAAAATGAAAGTAGCAGGGGCAAGTGATTATATAACTCATTCCAGAATAAATTTAGCTACTCATTTGATGAAGGATAGAGAGAATTCGAGATTGAACTTTGTTAGGTCCGAGGTAGACCGTATTGCTATACCAGATGGTATGCGCTCAGAGATAGTGTATATGACTGATATACTGGGCTTAAATGCCGAGGTCCCAATCACTGCGCACCAGCAATAGGTTTTACAACCAAGGAGTGGTGTGTGCACAATGAGTGGAATAAGCAAGGCGATTCAGAGGTGAGTACCTGGGATGTCTGAGCTCTTATTTATAGGGTTACCTGGCTAGGTTTCCAGTCGCTGAGCTCCCCAATCAGTCGGACCCTCTCCCTTCTTCAGTTGAGATTCGGTCCGACTTAGCCGGCCTCAATCAGTTTGTTCCAACTGTTGAGATTCGGCAGTATCTCCTAGTGAGATATCCTAGGGCGGCAGTTTCAGCGAAACTTATCCGTAACAGTTGCCCTCCAGCTCGGTATCCCGTATGTCGGAATGCCGAGATGATCTCTTGCTTTATTGGTCATCTTTGACCTTGACGTTCCTTTATTAACTTATTCCTCATGCGTCAACCAGGTCGGAGGTCGTGACTCCGTTCAAATCTTCATGTTATGATTCTTGATCAAATTGATGAGGTCAGCAGATTTTGAATGTCGGAATTTATTGGCATGACCTTTCATTTCATTACACTTTTCTGACCTTTCATTTCACACCTGCAGTGACGGTTATAACAGAACACGTGTACTCCATTTATTGGCATTTCCTCATCCGACCTGGGTTTTCCCACGTCGGATGTCCCTTCAAACTTTGATGACTCGGCATCCAGTTAGGTGCCTTTTGTCGATCTCCTTAGTAGTTCTGATGATTCTGTCCCTTTTTCTTGGAGTCCAGGCCCCTTACCATCTGATTTAGATGATTTCGGGTCAAGTCAAGTTGATTTTATTTCTGATCCAACTCCTTCGTGTTCCAGGGAGTGGGTTCTTCTAGAGATCCTTAATATGCGATCTGTAATGACTCCTGCCGACGTAGCCCAACTTCCTCTTGGGAATCCCAATGGGGTCGATCTTCTTCCTGCGGGTGATTACCCGGTATGCACAGGTCCTATATCGGACGAGCCCTGCTTTTTCTTTTTTTACCGGGATCTGGTCACCAAGGTCGGCATTCGACTTCCGTTCACAGACTTCCAGATGGCTGTGTTGCGACGCATTAGAGTAGCGCCCTCACAACTCCATCCTAATTCATGGGCTTTTATCCGCGGTTTTGAGCAATTGTGCTCTTACCTTTTCCTGCCATGTACAGTCTCCCTTTTTTATTTTCTTTTTGATGTATACACGGCTCGGACTGGTGCCGAGTCAAAAGAAAGGAAAGGGTGGGTTACCCTCCGAGGTACTCCTGGTAGGGGAATTTTCATCCCTTACTCACAGTCCTTCAAAGGCTTTAAAAATGCCTATTTTAAAGTGGCCTCACGCCCTGACTCCCTTCCGTGGTTTGGCAAGGAACTGTTGGATGATGGGAACCTTTTATGCCAATTCGAGCTGTATTGGACGCGAAAACATTATCGACGTCGTCCAAAAGATTACGCCACCCCTCTGACCGCACTTTCCAGAGATGAAAGGTTTGCGGTGCGAATTATAATTGAATATGTTGATGATTATGGCATCATCGACTTAAGTCGGATAGTAGATAAATTTGGAGACGATGCCATTTATGAGCTCGGTATGTATGTCAAGTTTATATTACATTTGATAACTTTAACTTTCTTGTAACATCCTGATTCGAGTTTGGTCTTTGTTTACAGTTGGCATGACGTCGGCCGAATACAAGAAATATCTACCCAAGAAATCCGGTAAAGGAAAGTCTCGAGAGGCTGCCCCTCTCGAACCCGAAGCTTCTAAGCGAAGACGGATAGATATTATCCTGGGTGAGGACTCGTCTATTGCCGAGGTGGTTCCTGCTGAGGTTCCTGCTCCCATTGCCCCCTCTTCGCCGTGTCCAACTCCTACCCCTGCTGCCCAGAGTAATCTCCTTAGCTTAGAGCCAGGGGAGTTATGGAGATCGGGTGTCTCTGACCGCCTTAGGGCAGCTTTGAAACCTCCTCCAAGTCTCTTTCTGAACTCTGGCCTGACTTCCACTGTAAGGGCTATGCTAAAACGGATGGAGGAGGATGCCTTGAAGACGACCTCATTGATTCAGATCTTCCAAGACCTCCTTCAAAACTTGGACCAGGCTAATGCGGCCAAGTCGTCTCTTTCCTCCAAGGTCGCGGAGCTAGAGCAGTCAAAGTCGGACTTGGAGGCCAAAGCTGGAGAGCTGCACAAGGAGGTGGAGATGGCGAAGAAAAGTTTGGAATTGGCCAACACCAAGGCCAACGAGCTGAGCGTTGAGAAGGAAACCTTCTCTAAATCCCTGGAAGACAAGGACGCCCAACTTCAGGAACTCCGGTCCCAGTTTGACCAAACGACCGCCGACTTTGAGGAAGCCAAGGCCGTGGTGGTGAATGCGGCCGTCCAGGCATTTGACAATGCTATTGCTCAAGCCCGGGTTCTGAATCCCGGGCTTGTTTATGCTGGAATGGACGTGTCCTATGAGGTGAAGGACGGCGTCATAGTTCCGGGATCTCCGGGTTCCGAGGAGGAGGCTGAAACTGGAACCTCTTAAGTTCAGTTTTTTGTTTTTGTCTTTAAATATCTTGTAAGCATTTCCGCGTTTAGTTCGGCTTTTGAAATTATAAACTTATTTGTATTGATCCGAGATTGTCAATTTGTTATACCATTTTGGTCTCATCTTATTCGTCTTTGCAAATTGCGAGTCCATGCTGGCCGATCTAGAAAGTATATTATTTTCTTTTTGTTCGTCAACAAAAATTTATTTCTTAAATGATCGTGACACGTCGGAATCTTAAATGGAAGCGTTTGGTAACAACTACTCATTTATTCACAATGAAAATTTCTTTATAAATCCGAGCTTGATAGCTCGCTTATTTGCCTTGAAATAAATCTACCTAATGACTTAGCTCAACAACCCGTGTTATTTACGTAGACATGAGTCTAGTCCTTGACTATGCTTTAAACCTAACTATAATAGATTTTTAGCTTGTCGGCATTCCAAGTTCTTTTCACTGGCTTCTTGGATAAAGTTTCCAAAGTGTAGGCTCCCTTTCCGAGATTATCCTTAATCTTGTAAGGGCCTTCCCAGTTTGCTGCGAGCTTTCCATCCTTGGCATTTTTATTACCAATGTCAGCTCTTCTCAGAACTAGGTCTCCACTCTAAAATGACCGAGGTCTCACTTTCCTATTGAACCTAGCCGTAACTAGACGCTTAGCCATCATATTTTTATACCTGGCATTCTCCCTGCATTCATCCAGTAGGTCGAGCTCAATCAAGAGTGCCTCCTCATTTTGGCCTTCAGTGCCTTGCAGTCTTTGTGCCCTTCTCCAGGACGGTTCTCCGATCTCAACCGAAATCATTGCTTCACAACTATATGTTAACCTGAAGGGGGTTTCTTCTGTGGCGGATTGAACGCTTGTTCTGTATCCCCATAGAACTAGGTGTAACTGCTGCACCCAATTTCCTTTGGCCTCGTCAAGCCTTTTCTTGAGTCCATTGATTATCACCTTGTTGGCAGACTCGGCTTATCCGTTGGTCTGAGGATGCTCTACTGAGGCAAACCGGTGTTTGATTTTGAAGTCAGCCATGAGCTCTTGGAACTTTTTGTCTATGAACTGAGTTCCGTTATCGGTGACAATTTCTGCAGGAATTCCAAATCTGCTTACCAGATTTCTTTCAAAGAACCGGCGTATTCTTGCTGAGGTAATGGTGGCGAGGGGTTCGGCCTCGATCCATTTGGTAAAGTAGTCGACAACAACTATCAACCACTTGAGTTGCCCTTCAGCAGCGGCGAAAGGTCCCAAAAGATCCATCCCCCACTTAAAGAACGGCCATGGTGCCGTGATGGTTTGCAGTTCTTCCGGGGGTGCATGCATTATTAATGCATGCTTCTGACACTTCTCACAATGTTGAACATGTTCCATGGCGTCTGCCCCCATTGTCGGTCAGTAATATCCTGCCCTTAATGCCTTTTTAGCTAATGCTTTTCCTCCCATGTGGTGTCCATTGATGCCCTCATGGATTTCGGACAGCACGTATTCGACCTCGTTTTTATCCAGGCATTTCAACATGGGTGCGTAGAAACCCTTCTTATACAGCTGACCTTCTGCTATGGTAAAGCAAGCCGAGTTCCTAACAAGCTTTTTTTCCTCCTGAGTGTCCTCTGGCACGATTCCTTTTTCAAGGTAGGCCATAATCGGTCTTCTCCAATCTTCCGTGTCGGTTGTTATCATTAGGACACATGTCAGTTCTAAAATGCTCTGTTGAATTACAGTGCGGTGATTGCCAGATCCTTTCGAGCTCGCCAATTTAGACAGGATGTCGGCCCTAATGTTCTCATTCCGAGGGATGTATTGGATTAATACCTCATCGAACTCGGCAAGCAACTCCTTGACCCTTTGAAGGTACTTCATCATCAGGGGGCCCTTGGCTTGGTATTTTCCCTCAACCTGGGAAGTGACCACATGAGAATCACTCATAACTTTAATTCTCTTTGCTCCATGCTCTCTTACTTGCATAATCCCAGCAATAAACGCCTCATATTCAACTTGGTTGTTTGAGGTTGGAAATGCCAAGTGAAGTGAGTGCTCAATTGATACTCCTTTCGGGCTTTCATTGATCACCCCTGCACCGCTCCCTTTAGAATTTGAAGATCCATCCACATAAACCGTCCAGAGGTCTTTATCAACCTTTTCTTGTTCATTGACCGGGGTAAGCTCCAAGATGAAGTCGGCCAGTGCCTATGACTTGATTGCCTGCCGAGGTTCGTACGTCAAGTCGAACTCGGAAAGCTCGACGGCCCAATTGATCATTCTTCCTGCTAGGTCAGGCTTATGCAGTACATGCCTGATGGGCTGGTTCGTTCGTACTATAATTCGGTGACTTTGAAAATAAGGTCGGAGCCTTCTTGCCGTTGTCAATAGAGCAAATGCCACTTTTTCCAACTTCTGGTATCGGAGTTCTGGCCCTTGCAACGTCCGTCCTACGAAATATATTGGATGCTGGGACTTATCCGCTTCCCGGACCAAAGCGGCGCTGATAGCTTCTTCCCCCACGGACAGATACAACATCAACGTTTCTCCGGGTTCCGGTTTTGTAAGAACCCGCACCGCTAATTAAGGTAATTAGTAAAATAATTATGATAATTAGGAAATAATTCCATAATTGACCCTAATAATTATTAATGGGCTTAGACAATTATATTGAATGAGTAAAAATGCTGAAAGTCGCTTTTCGGAAGAAAAGCGCAGATACCGGTTCTGCTACTCGGTATAAATGCGTACCGGAAAAGTATCCCGGAAAATTATAACGAATGCATGATAATTACTAGAATATTATGTAGGACTTGTAAAACAAGTTTCAAGTCAAAATGACGTAATCTGATGCCAGAACTGATACTGGCTATGGAAAAGCGCGTACCGGAAAGGTGCTCCGAAAAATAAAATAAAAATATGACAAATCTTAGAAAAATGCGTAGGTCTAGAATCCGAAGTTTGAGATCAAGATCTTTTACTTTGCTATTAAGGCTAATACTGCGCGGTTAGTGCTTGGGCCTATAAATAGACCCACTTAGCACAAAACCCTAGGCAGCATCTTGATCATACGTGAGTCTTTGGTGGCTGAAGGGAGCATTCACTGTTTCATTGCTCTCCTTCACCATTCTTGAGCCTTGGATCAATTCCTCTTTGTTTCTTCCTCTCTTCTTCTTACAAACACATAGTAGGGTGGGTTGTGAGGGTGTGAGGAGGTGCTTGCTGCACACTCAGCCACTGTTGAGTGTATTCTTGAGGGTTGGTTGTAGTGTGAGTTGTGTGAGTGGGAGTTGTGTGTGTTTCCTTGGTAGTGGAAGCTCCAAGAAGCAACCTTTGGGTGGAAAGACCAAGTCTTGTACACCATTTTCGTGCACCCTTGTTTGGCCTGAGTTGAGGAACCTTGTGAGCTCCAAGAGCACCATTGTTGGCTGCTCAAAGCTTGGGGTAAGTGTTCTACACCTTTGATCTTAAGTTTAATGCTTAAAGTTGGTGTCTTGGCATGTTAAAAGTTAAAATGAAGTAACCAACACCTAAATGAACTTGTATATGCTTAAAGATGCATGCTTTAACGTGTACATGTGTTAAAAGTTGGATCTTTGGGATGGATATTCACGAAATGCAGAAACTGCATTCTGTCGTGAGATATCCGGATATTTGTCGAACAGATATCCGGATATCAGTATCCGGATATGATATCCGGATATTGATATCCGGATATGGGATCTGGGTATCCGGATATGACATATCCGGATATGTCCAGTGTGATATCCGGATATGGCATATCCGGATATGCCCCTTCTGATATCCGGATATCCTGGGTTCTGCGCAGACAGTAGCTTTTCTGTATGAACAGTAAGCTATGGGGTGTGTGTGGACCCTAGTTTAAGGAAGTTGAACTTCTATAATAACTGGACTAAGTCAGAATCACATGATTAAGGGCTTATGGCTTTGTTGGAAGCCTTAAGACGTAAAACGTAAAGGAAAGGCGTAGTCTTTAAGTTGTATGCATGTTGTGCTTTAATATTGACTTGTTAAATGGTCCATATCAGATTGTGATACTGCTGTTTGTGGACTAGTGAGTGGTTGGACTCTTGGCTTGGATAGCTAGCTTGCAAGGTAAGCTTTCGTGTCCTCGGTTTAGCCATTTTGATGTTCCACCATGTCCCATGGGGATGGGTTTATGCATGCTGTGTTACATGCTTTGATTATTTTGGAAATGCTGCTGAGCTGTTTATATGTAATGAGCATTATGATATGCATGTGGTGTCCACCTAGACGGCAATCCTGAGTATGTAGTACATACAAGATGGAGAAGCATGTGGGTGAGGTGCAGGTAGTATCCATGTACTCATGTAGGCATAGACGTATTCCTACATTTCTCTGGCCAGTAGATTTGAAAGCACACATGACATGATTAATTGCTGCATCGCATAGTTTTGGAACTTATATTGTAAATACTGTTTTTGAACTTATATTACACATGTAAGTGAGCTTGGGGTGGAGACTCCTTAAGGACCCCTTGTCTTACTGAGATTTCTTGTTAGAGATCTCACCCCACGTTTGGGGACGCTTATTTCAGGATCAGGTAATGTTGAGGGCTCAGGTGGCAGGAGGCCAGAGCTGAGCTGATGAGTTGATATGATGATGTGCTGGATTTACTGTTATGTTTTCCGCTTTGATTATTCTATTTATGCTGAGACTGTTTGTGGGCATTGTTGCCTTATTTGGTGAGCATGGGGTTTGTCCATGCCACATGGTTTGATTATGTCTTTTAATTCGCTGTTGTAATTAAAGTATCAGGATTTTGACCCAGGCTACGTGTTGTAGTTCTGTGGTTCTAGATACTCACATTTTATTTATGTACGAGGTATTCAGTTAGTTGTCTTGCAATTTACATACAGGCAGTATTTTTATGAAAATGATTAAGTAATCAAGTTGGTTAAGTTAATGACGTCATAATTGAATTAAAGAAAAAGTTATTCCGCATTTTAATTAAGCGTGGCTTAATACGATAGTGTGTTAACAGACCGGGTTAACACGGGCTGTTACATTTTATGGTATCAGAGCACTTTCTAGGGAAAAGCCTGTATGTATTGCAATAAATTAGGATGAGTCGTTGCGTGTCTACTTTGTGTTCTCTCTAACTGGTGTGTGTTACGATGATGCATATGTGACCACATGGCGTGGGCCTGATCAACTCATTCTTTGTGTAACTTGTGCAGAGTCATGGTGCCACCGAGGAGGAACACGAGTACGAGCGAGGATCAATCGGATCCTGTCCTGGCTGCATTAGCTGAGATGCAGGCGGCCCGACTAGCCGACCAGGAAGCCACGAGGCTGGCGAACCGGGCGATGCTGGATGCTATTCGAGATGCGAACCGGCAAACCACGGCAGAGGTTCTGGAGGAGAACCGGATGGCCAACATGACGATGATGAGGGTCATGTTGGAGGAGCTGAGGGCTGGTCCTGCTGCGGGCCAGGGTCCTCCACCACCTCCACCGCCGCCACCGCCTCCACCTCCGCCTAGTCAACAGGAGGACACCCAGAGCCAGATGGGTGAGGGTAGTCATCTGACGGGGGCTATGCAGACTATCCCCGTACTCGCTGAGGATCGTGACGAGATCGATCGCCGGCTTAATGCTTTCCGCAAGCATAAGCCACCTTCATTCGACGGATCGTATGATCCCATTGCTGCTGCTAGATGGCTTCAGGCGCTAGACAAGATTTTCCGGATCATGCAGTGCACCGATCCGCAGAAGCTGTTGTTCGCCACTTATATGCTGGAGGGCGAGGCCCATGAGTGGTGGACCAACCTATCTCAGGTCTACGAGATGCAGGGTCATGTGATGACGTGGCCATTCTTCGAGGAGAGCTTCTTGGGTCAATACTTTCCTTATGACTCACAGGAGAGGAAGCAGGGAGAGTTTGACCGGTTGGTTCAGGGCTCGTTGTCTGTCGACGAGTACCTGGCCAAGTTTAATGAGCTGGTGAAGTTTTCACACTTCAGGATGGCGAGGCCTACTCCTATATTCTTGGCTGCTAAGTTCCGCAGGGGACTTAATGAGGATATTGCTGGTTACTTAGCTGGGTCTGCATCCAGAGATTTTGGGACACTGGTTCAGCAGTGTCGTGATATTGAGGACTTCTACAGCACGAGTAAGGCCAAGAAGGCCAAGATGGAGGTACCACAGGGTACCGGCGGTTCCACTCCCTGGAAGAGTAAAAATTTTGCGAACAAGGGCAAGGGCAAGCAGATGGCGGCTAAGCAAGCGCCAAATCAGTTTAGGAAGACTGCTACTCCGGGGAACGCCGCTAGACCTCCTGCTCCCAGATGTTCGGGATGCGGGAAGTCACACTTTGGGCCGTGCTCTACCGGACAGTTGATATGCTTCCAGTGTGGCAAGGAGGGCCACTACTCCAGAGATTGCCCGACGGCGAGAGTTGCTGCAGTGCAGGCTGTGCCTTTGCAGATGGTTCCTACTGGGGCACCAGTCGTGCCACCTTCTACGGGGCGTGTTTATACGTTGGATCGTCAGCAGTCGGACAGAGCTCCGAACCTGGTCAGAGGTACTGTTACCATTGGCGGTTCAGCTATTGATGTTTTGTTTGATTCCGGGGCAACGCACTCTTTTGTTGCTACCCCTATTGCTGTGGGGCTTGAGTTGCCCAGTGATGTGCTTTCTCCACCGATGCGGGTGACCACCGCCACCGGAGAAAAATGTTTGACCTCCACTGTTCATCGCAATGTAGCGTTTCAGTGGGATGGTCGTGACTTCTCGGTAGATCTGATAGGATTACCGATGGCCAACCTTCAGATTATTTTGGGCATGGATTGGTTGTCCAGAAACTGTGCAATGATTGACTGCTGTGCCAAGAAAGTGGTGATGTCTCCGGGTGGGTCCACAGCCAGTTCCTCACCGTTCATTTCAGTCCTGCAGGCGAGGAGGGCCTTGAGAGCAGGGGCATTTGGCTATGTCATGTTGGGAGGTTTGGTGAGTGGGACACAGGAGGATCTCACTGGCATTCCTGTGGTGAAAGAATTCCTCGAGGTGTTTCCTGAGGAGATTCCTGAGTTTCCACCACAGAGGGAGATAGAGTTCTCCATCGACCTATTGCCTGGTGTGGGGCCTATATCGTTGGCTCCATACCGGATGTCGCCACCAGAGTTGGCAGAGCTGAAGAAGCATATCGAGGAGCTTTCAGCGAAAGACTTTATTCGGCCGAGTGTGTCTCCCTGGGGAGCACCGGTCATATTTGTGAAAAAGAAAGATGGGACCATGCGGTTGTGCACCGACTACAGACAGTTGAACAAGGTGACAATCAAGAACAAGTATCCTCTTCCACGCATTGATGATTTGCTGGATCAGCTCAGGGGTGCTTGTGTGTATTCCAAGATTGACCTCCGGTCCGGTTATCATCAGATACGGGTAAAGCCGGAGGATGCCCCAAAGACAGCATTTCGCTCGAGGTACGGGCACTACGAGTACTTGGTGATCCCGTTTGGACTCACCAATGCACCCGCAGTATTCATGGACTACATGAACAGGATCTTCCAGCCGTACCTGGATCAGTTTGTGATCGTCTTCATTGACGACATCTTGATCTACTCCAAGACGGAGGAGGAGCATACCGAGCACTTGAAGATTGTGTTGCAAGTGCTAAAAGAGAAGAAGCTCTATGCGAAGCCGTCAAAATGCGAGTTTTGGCTCAAGGCGGTGAAATTTCTGGGTCATGTAATTTCTGCTAATGGAGTTGCAGTTGATCCTAACAAGATTGAGGCCGTGATGGACTGGGAGAGACCCAAGACGGTTACAGAAGTGAGAAGCTTCCTGGGTTTGGCAGGCTACTATCGGAGGTTCATAGAAGGATTTTCCAAGATGGTGCTACCGATGACTCGCCTTACCCGAAAGGAGACTCCATTCGTGTGGACACATGAGTGTGAGGAATGTTTCCAGGAGTTAAAGGAGAGACTGACTACTGCTCCAGTGTTAGTTCTTCCTGATCCTGCGGAGCAATTCGAGTTATACTGTGATGCCTCTGGTAAAGGACTTGGCTGTGTGCTGATGCAGAAAGGTAAAGCGGTTGCTTACGCTTCAAGACAGTTGAAACCTCATGAGGAGAACTACCCGACTCACGACTTGGAGTTGGCAGCCATTGTTTTTGCTTTCAAGATTTGGAGGCATTACCTGTTTGGCATGAAGTTTGCTGTATTCAGTGATCACAAGAGCCTGAAGTACCTGTTTGACCAGAAGGAGTTGAACATGAGACAACGAAGATGGATGGAGTTCTTGAAGGACTACGACTTTGAGTTGAGGTACCATCCTGGCAAGGCCAATGTGGTAGCTGATGCTTTGAGTCGGAAATCCGTGAGCTTATCCAGCTTAATGATGAACGACTACGAGATGATCGAGAAGTTCAGAGACTTGAGAGTGAACTCCTTATTTGGGGGTGCACTGCTCGAAATGGAAACAGCAGAAGTGATAAATGAGCTGATGGAAAAGATCAAAGAGGCGCAAGTGCAAAGAGAATGCCTTGATTACGTGAAGAACCAGGACGGTGTGTCTTGGAACGAGGATGGATTGCTGCTGTTCCAGAAGAGGATTGTTATTCCTCGAGGGCCATTGACCGAAGAGGTTATGGCAGAGGCTCATAAGGGCCGGTTTACTATTCACCCTGGTGCCACAAAAATGTACCAGGACTTAAAGAGGAATTTTTGGTGGCCGGGCATGAAGAAGGACATAGCGGTCTACGTGTCCAAGTGTCTGATATGTCAGAAAGTGAAGATCGAGCACCAGAAACCGTCTGGTAAACTTCAACCTCTGGAGATTCCACAGTGGAAGTGGGAAAGTATTTCCATGGACTTCGTGGTGGGATTGCCTAAAACTCAGGCTGGTTGTGACTCTATTTGGGTCATAGTGGACAGATTGACCAAGTCTGCCCATTTTCTTCCAGTGAAGGTGAGCTTCACTACAGAGCAGTTGGCCAAACTATATGTCCGTGAGATTGTGAGGCTTCACGGGGTGCCCGAGAGCATCATCAGTGATAGGGACCCGAAGTTCACATCTCGGTTCTGGGAGGCGCTGCAGGAGGCTTTTGGTACGCAGTTGCGATTGAGTACCGCCTATCACCCTCAGACTGACGGACAGACTGAGCGGACCATCCAGACATTGGAGGACATGTTGAGAGCTTGCACGTTGGAGCAGGGTTCTGCATGGGATAGGTACCTTCCGTTGGTTGAATTTTCTTACAACAACAGTTTTCATGCTAGTCTGGGCATGGCACCCTACGAGGCGCTGTACGGTAGGAGGTGTCGGACTCCTACTTGCTGGTCTGAGGTTGGAGATAAAGAGCTATTCGGCTTGGACTTTGTCCAAGATACTACCCTACAGATCCAGATGATCAGGGAAAAGTTGAAGCAGGCGCAGAATCGTCAGAAGAGCTACTACGATGTCAAGCATCGACCACTGGAGTTCAGTGAGGGTGAGCACGTGTTTGTGAAACTTTCACCTGTCACCGGTGTTGGACGGGCACTCGGCGTGAGGAAGTTGAGCCCGCGATTCATAGGGCCCTACCAGATCCTTGGTAGAGTAGGACCAGTTGCCTATCGACTCGCCTTACCTCCGAACCTCGCCAACATCCACGACGTGTTTCACGTGTCTCAGCTTCGAAAGTACATAGCAGATCCTTCGCACGTGGTGCGGCCGGATGATGTGGAGGTTCGGGAGAACCTAAAGACTCCCGTCGGACCACTCAAGATTCTCGATCGAGGCGAGAAACAGCTTCGAAGCAAGATCATTCCGATGGTCAAGGTGCAGTGGACTGGGCGTAGTCCCGAGGAGTGTACCTGGGAGCGAGAGGATGAGCTTCTCCGACAGTATCCCGACTTTCGAGACAGGTATGTTTCTGATTTTGAGGACAAAATCCTTAAAAAGGTGGGATGAATGTAAGAACCCGCACCGCTAATTAAGGTAATTAGTAAAATAATTATGATAATTAGGAAATAATTCCATAATTGACCCTAATAATTATTAATGGGCTTAGACAATTATATTGAATGAGTAAAAATGCTGAAAGTCGCTTTTCGGAAGAAAAGCGCAGATACCGGTTCTGCTACTCGGTATAAATGCGTACCGGAAAAGTATCCCGGAAAATTATAACGAATGCATGATAATTACTAGAATATTATGTAGGACTTGTAAAACAAGTTTCAAGTCAAAATGACGTAATCTGATGCCAGAACTGATACTGGCTATGGAAAAGCGCGTACCGGAAAGGTGCTCCGAAAAATAAAATAAAAATATGACAAATCTTAGAAAAATGCGTAGGTCTAGAATCCGAAGTTTGAGATCAAGATCTTTTACTTTGCTATTAAGGCTAATACTGCGCGGTTAGTGCTTGGGCCTATAAATAGACCCACTTAGCACAAAACCCTAGGCAGCATCTTGATCATACGTGAGTCTTTGGTGGCTGAAGGGAGCATTCACTGTTTCATTGCTCTCCTTCACCATTCTTGAGCCTTGGATCAATTCCTCTTTGTTTCTTCCTCTCTTCTTCTTACAAACACATAGTAGGGTGGGTTGTGAGGGTGTGAGGAGGTGCTTGCTGCACACTCAGCCACTGTTGAGTGTATTCTTGAGGGTTGGTTGTAGTGTGAGTTGTGTGAGTGGGAGTTGTGTGTGTTTCCTTGGTAGTGGAAGCTCCAAGAAGCAACCTTTGGGTGGAAAGACCAAGTCTTGTACACCATTTTCGTGCACCCTTGTTTGGCCTGAGTTGAGGAACCTTGTGAGCTCCAAGAGCACCATTGTTGGCTGCTCAAAGCTTGGGGTAAGTGTTCTACACCTTTGATCTTAAGTTTAATGCTTAAAGTTGGTGTCTTGGCATGTTAAAAGTTAAAATGAAGTAACCAACACCTAAATGAACTTGTATATGCTTAAAGATGCATGCTTTAACGTGTACATGTGTTAAAAGTTGGATCTTTGGGATGGATATTCACGAAATGCAGAAACTGCATTCTGTCGTGAGATATCCGGATATTTGTCGAACAGATATCCGGATATCAGTATCCGGATATGATATCCGGATATTGATATCCGGATATGGGATCTGGGTATCCGGATATGACATATCCGGATATGTCCAGTGTGATATCCGGATATGGCATATCCGGATATGCCCCTTCTGATATCCGGATATCCTGGGTTCTGCACAGACAGTAGCTTTTCTGTATGAACAGTAAGCTATGGGGTGTGTGTGGACCCTAGTTTAAGGAAGTTGAACTTCTGTAATAACTGGACTAAGTCAGAATCACATGATTAAGGGCTTATGGCTTTGTTGGAAGCCTTAAGACGTAAAACGTAAAGGAAAGGCGTAGTCTTTAAGTTGTATGCATGTTGTGCTTTAATATTGACTTGTTAAATGGTCCATATCAGATTGTGATACTGCTGTTTGTGGACTAGTGAGTGGTTGGACTCTTGGCTTGGATAGCTAGCTTGCAAGGTAAGCTTTCGTGTCCTCGGTTTAGCCATTTTGATGTTCCACCATGTCCCATGGGGATGGGTTTATGCATGCTGTGTTACATGCTTTGATTATTTTGGAAATGCTGTTGAGCTGTTTATATGTAATGAGCATTATGATATGCATGTGGTGTCCACCTAGACGGCAATCCTGAGTATGTAGTACATACAAGATGGAGAAGCATGTGGGTGAGGTGCAGGTAGTATCCATGTACTCATGTAGGCATAGACGTATTCCTACATTTCTCTGGCCAGTAGATTTGAAAGCACACATGACATGATTAATTGCTGCATCGCATAGTTTTGGAACGTATATTGTAAATACTGTTTTTGAACTTATATTACACATGTAAGTGAGCTTGGGGTGGAGACTCCTTGAGGACCCCTTGTCTTACTGAGATTTCTTGTTAGAGATCTCACCCCACGTTTGGGGACGCTTATTTCAGGATCAGGTAATGTTGAGGGCTCAGGTGGCAGGAGGCCAGAGCTGAGCTGATGAGTTGATATGATGATGTGCTGGATTTACTGTTATGTTTTCCGCTTTGATTATTCTATTTATGCTGAGACTGTTTGTGGGCATTGTTGCCTTATTTGGTGAGCATGGGGTTTGTCCATGCCACATGGTTTGATTATGTCTTTTAATTCGCTGTTGTAATTAAAGTATCAGGATTTTGACCCAGGCTACGTGTTGTAGTTCTGTGGTTCTAGATACTCACATTTTATTTATGTACGAGGTATTCAGTTAGTTGTCTTGCAATTTACATACAGGCAGTATTTTTATGAAAATGATTAAGTAATCAAGTTGGTTAAGTTAATGACGTCATAATTGAATTAAAGAAAAAGTTATTCCGCATTTTAATTAAGCGTGGCTTAATACGATAGTGTGTTAACAGACCGGGTTAACACGGGCTGTTACAGGTTTCGTTAACATGGGAGGAGTAGCTAACCAAATCTTGATGTTGTCGAATGCCTTTTTGCATTCTTCCCCCCAGCCAAAGTCTGCCTCCTTCTTGAGGAGTTTGAAGAAAGGCAATGCCTTCTCAGCTGACTTGGGAAGGAATCTGGTTAGTGCGGCAAGGCGGCCTATAAGTTGTTGGACCTCCTTCTTGTTTTCTGGCTGCTTCATCTCCAGTACCGCCGTGCATTTGTCGGGATTTGCTTCTATCCCACGATTCGTAAGTATGAACCCTAGGAATTTTCCTGCTGGTACTCCAAAAGCACATTTGGCTGGGTTCAGCCTGATTTTCCGAGCTCTTAGCTGTTCGAAAGTCTCTCCGAGGTCAGCGATGTGTGCTGAAGTGCTTATCGACTTGACGATCATGTCGTCAATGTAGACCTCCAGATTTCTTCCGATCTGCGCCTGGAAGACTCGGTTCATCATTCTTTGGTAAGTTGCCCCAGCATTCTTGAGGCCGAAAGGCATGACGTTGTAACAAAAATTTCCTTTTTCTGAGATGAAAGTTGTCTTCTTGTAGTCATCTGGATGAAGGGGGATCTGATTGTATCCTGAATATGCATCCATAAATGAAAGCAGTAGGAAACCGGATGAGTTATCAACTAGCTGGTCAATGCTAGGCATTGGATATGAGTCCTTTGGGCAGACCTTGTTTAAGTCCGTGTAATCAACACAAATTCTCCATTTTCCACTTGGTTTTTTAACCATTACTACATTTGACAACCAAGTAGTGTACTGTATTTCCCGAATAAATCTGGCTTCCAGGAGTTCGTCCATGTGCTCGCTTAGAGCTTGTCGTCTGTCCACCCAATCTTCCTTTTCTTTTGGGATACCGGACTCGATCCTGGATACATTGTGAGCTTATGGCAGCAAAAGGCTGGATCAATTTCAGGAATTTCCGAGGCCTTCCAAGCAAACACATCGGAGTTTGTCTTTAGGAATGAGACGAGTTTGTTCTGAAACTCAAGCTCCAAAGACTTTCCGACCTTAGTGTGCCCTTGGCCATCTCCACGGATCTCGACTTCTTCTAACTCACCCTCGGGTTGTGGACGTGGCGATTGTAGCTCCTCCCTCATGTCGAGCTCGACTAAGTTGTCCTCTCTGCCGGCCGTCCTGAAGGACCGATCTTTCGATCCTTCCCCCTTACTCGGGGGGGGGGGGGGATGATGGGTCACCATGATGGGCTCGTATGGTCTCATAATAGCATTCCCTTGATTCTTTTTTATCTCCACGAATTGTGACGATTTCATTATTTGGTCCTGGCATCTTCATGAGTTAATGCTTAGTAGATATCATCATGTCCCATTCATGAATGGTAGGACCGCCAATGATTACGTTATAAGAAGAGGAGGTGTCTACTACCACGAAACGAACCCTCTCCGTACGGAAGGAATCCTTCGTGCCAAGAGTTAGTTTGAGGTCGATATAACCTTTTGGAGGGGATGGTGCTCCATTAAACCCCAATAGCTCGGTAACACATGGTTTCAGGTCCTTCTCATCCAAATTCATTCTCTGGAAAGCATCCCAGAGAATTATGTCCGCACAACTTCCGTGGTCAAGGAAAATTCTCCTGACTCAGCAATTCACTAACACTCCAGTGATTACCAATCCATCAGTATGCCCTGGCACGACCCTTGCTAGCTCTTCTCTGGTGAAATATATCAGAGGGGGTTCGGGCTCGTTGTCCTTCACTTTGAAAGTCGGCCGGTCTCTGATGGACATGACCTCCTTCAAGTATTTTCTTCGGGCGTTCGCTGAGTCTCCTCCTCCACCTAATCCCCCACTAATTACATTGCACTCGAACTCTGCTTCAGGGAAAGTCTCAGCTCTGTCGTCGACTTCTTTGCCTTTTGCATTGTGGTCCTATCTCTGGTCTCTTTTGTCTCTTCGCCTCGGACTTCGGCTTCGGCTTCGGCTTTTTTGTCTTGGCTTGTTGTTTTTCTTCCCCTGTGTACGAATTATGTACTGTTTCAACTTCCCTTCTCTGACGTGTTTTTCGATTGCATCTCGAAGGTCCCAGCAGTCGTCCGTAACGTGGCCGTTTTGGTCATGGAATGCACAGTATTTGCTCTTGTCAAGTCCACTCTTTGCTTTGAGGGGACGAGGTCGATCGACGTTTCGCATTTCCGTTTGAGCTACCTCTCTCCAGATCTTGGATCTCGGCATGTTCAGTGGGGTGTAGTCTTCAAACTTCCTCCTAGGAGAGCGATCTTCCGCCCTCTTCTCACGAGCTTCGTTTCCTTTTTTGGGCCCCTTGTGATCCTGATCTCTTCCGTTCTTCTTGTTTGGACACCTTCTTGACGGGCTTTGCCCACGAGATTCGACGTAAACCTGTTGCATGTCCTCCACGTCGATATATTTGTCTGACCTACGTCGGAACTCTTCGAGGTCATTGACCCGGTTCTTGTAGATTGATCTAGCAAGAGGGGAGTCACCATCTAATCCTGAAATGATTAAATGGAGGTGGACGGCTTCGGTGAGACCGCGGACCTTGAGTCCTGCATCTTTGAATCGATCAAGGTATTTTCTTAACGATTCGTTGTCTTTCTGGCAAATTCTTCCCAGTGCATATGCCGGCATGGGATGCACTTTGCTTGTTGCGAAGTTGAGGCGGAAAGTCCGAGCTAAATCTTCAAACGAGTCAATTGAATTTTTGGGAAGCCTGGTGATCCAGGTCATTGCCTGTCCCGTTAGAGTTGTTGCGAAGATTCTGGCCTTGATGGGTCCTGTGATCCCGTTAAACAGCATTTCAGTCTTGAAGGCCTCCAAGTGGGCTTCCGGGTCCTGACTCCCATCATATGGAGGTATTCTGGTGCTCTTGAATCTCGGGGGAATGGCCAAGTTCATGAGTCTTTCTGTGAATGGGCTATCATTAGCTTCATCATCATTCAGGTAATTTTCGTTGTTGAAGTCGTTCTGGCCTCCGACCTCTTGCTGATTGCCGAGGTGAAGAGCGAGATTCTCCAGGACATTTACTTCGGCAGCGGGGGCGTTTTGGTGTTGGGTCCCACCATTGCCTGTATTAGCGTTTCCGCCAGCATTTTGGTGCGGGTTTCCCCCATTCTGGGCTTGTGAACCACTTCCGGTTTTGCCTTGAGCGGTCCGGTCTCTTAATTCAGCTTCGAGTGTCGCCATTCTTTCCGCGTCCAATCGTTGCTGGGTTAGGAATCTGTTATCCATCTCCTGCATCCGCTGAAGGATTGCGCCCATCGCCATTGTGGTAACATTTGGTGGTTCAGGTGGGCGAGTTGCAGTTGTTGTGTTTCCGATTTGAGGTCTAGGAGTCGGCCCCTGTAATCCGACCCCTTCGACCTGTACGTCCACCAAGACCGGGCTAGCGGTGGCCTGGAGCTGCTCCAAAGCAGATTGGTGGGATGGTGCCTGAGCATTGCCCGACGTGGATCGTGTGTTGGTCATTGTGGTATGGGAGTCGAATTTTACCGATTCCCACAGACGGCGCCAATGTTAGGTCCGAGGTAGACCGTATTGCTATACCAGATGGTATGCGCTCAGAGATAGTGTATATGACTGATATACTGGGCTTAAATGCCGAGGTCCCAATCACTGCGCACAAGCAATAGGTTTTACAACCAAGCAGTGGTGTGTGCACAATGAGTGGAATAAGCAAGGCGATTCAGAGGTGAGTACCTGGGATGTCTGAGCTCTTATTTATAGGGTTACCTGGCTAGGTTTCCAGTCGCTGAGCTCCCCAATCAGTCGGACCCTCTCCCTTCTTCAGTTGAGATTCGGTCCGACTTAGCCGGCCTCAATCAGTTTGTTCCAACTGTTGAGATTCGGCAGTATCTCCTAGTGAGATATCCTAGGGCGGCAGTTTCAGCGAAACTTATCCGTAACAAACTCATAACTGCTTCCTTTTGTCTCCAGCAGCTAATGATTTATTTGTTAAATAAACTGACAAATGGTCAAAGTTTAAATGGGCTAATGGTTTCTTGCCACTTATATGCACATGAAACAAAATACAATATCAGACTAACCAAAATATGTCTAGAAGTATCAGTTACAAAAAAAATTACAATACCCATATATGTCTAAAAGTAGCAGTTACAAAAAAAATAACAATATGAACATCATCACCACCCACAAAGCCTAACTCAAATGTAAACAACAAAGAAAGTCTAATAAGAAATGGAGTAAGTAATATCAATCTTCTATAGGTTTACAAAAGACTTACTGTACAAAAATAAAGTTATAAACTAATTAAAAGAATAAGGTTAGCCTCCTCTCCATAACAATCTATATGTCCAAGTTTTCAAGATTTAATGCAGTTGGCGCAATTCCACCACAATGCTGGATCATATCTAGTTCAAGTCTGTTAATTTCCACTTGAGTGTTTTCCCTTGACACTTCATCTTCTGATTCTAATATTGTTCTTCGCAGTATTGTGATCTGCTTCCAAACGCTTTTGACATGTGCTCATGTTGAGAGACACACATGAATCAACAAAGGGTAGATTCATAGAAAAATCAAATAGCTAAAAAAACAAAAGAAGATTGCAGCACTGAACCTTTCTGTGAGGCCATCGTGCTAATCCTGCCTTGCGGCAAATTTTCTTCACAACAGTTGCAGATAAGTTCACTTTCCTTGCTGCTTCATCAATAGGTAAATGAAAGTAATCGCTTAAATCACTCAATTGCATCTTTGCCGCTCTCTCCCTCTGTGCAATGTGCACACAATACAATAAGATAGTTACAATATATTACAGGTAATACATAGTTACAATATTAAAGCTGCTTTATTTTTCTCTCTCATCAGATATTATCGGCTGACGTGGTGGAGAGAAAAAAAAGTAATTTTACCATTATAATTTATAACTATGTATTATTCTATGAAGCACCGACACTTCAAAAATCCTGACGTGTCTGTCCGACACTCCAACACGCGTTATAGAAATTCAAAAAAAAGGTTTAGAAGTTGTGTTGCGTTGAGTTTTTAGCTTCAACTATTAGATTCGTGGGATTACGATTACCATTTTATTGAGTCTAATATAAATATTTGGGATATCTCATGTTTCTTTGCAAAGTTTATAAATATTATAAGTTTAGATTCATTTTCTTGTTAAATTATTGAATATTAAATATAATATACACTACATAAATTAAAAATATTATTTAATATCAAAGTGTGTCCTAATGTGTCGAAATCTAACATTTTTTAGAATTAACGTGTCGGAGTGTCATGTCGGAGTGTCACGTGTTAGTATCGGTGCTACATAGATATTATCTTTTGTATAAGATAATTTTTTTTTCATAAACATGGGAAAAATGGAAACCTTTAAAAAAAATTAAAAATAACGTCTCATTTAAAAAAAAATTGCCATTTTAGATAAAATGATGTCATTTTTGTGCATAATTGATTATTTTTTATATTCTCTCTCCTTTACTTTCACTCTATTCTTAATTTTATGGAGGAGAGAAAGTGTAAAAAAATACTAAATATACACCAAAACAACGTGACTTTATTTAAATTGGCACAAAATTATGCCTTTAAAATAACAGATATTTTTGCATTAAAAAATTAAACCACTTTTGAAAAGAGAGAGTTAAGATTCATAAAAGTGCAACTGATTATAATATTGCACTCAGGCCTCAGCCATTCAGATTTATTAAGAGTAATTTGTTATTTTATAAACAAAACACATAATACAATTATTTAGTTTATTATATGAAAGATGTGTTAAAAAAAAAGTTATTATATGAAAGATCAAATCAAGAAAATATGCCAGCGATAATAATTTGTGATTTTTTAAACTCCATTTTATTTTTTTTTAAGAAAAAGATTATTTACAAAAAATTAATTTATTTTATAAAAAGAAGTCCTTTAATCTTAAACATAATAAGTTTTAAAATGAATAATAAAAGTGATTTAAAAAAAATCCAAATTCACCCTACGTAATAAAGGTAATTCATATTAAGGGAGCCATAACGGTTATATATCAAATAGTTTGATTTTCCCAAAAAAAATGAAAGTTATCAAAGATTCCTAGAAATAATTTAAGGGTCATATTTATTTCATGTTGTATAAGAGAAACTAATTTTCTACACACATAAAATATAAGTGAGTCCCACTTTTATTTTTTTTCTCCTCTTATTTGTGGGTCCCACTTGTAATTTTGTTTCTATTACATGAGATAATTTTTTTCTACAACATAAGAAAATTATTTTTCTTAATTTAGTTTGGAATATAAAATAAAAACTGAATACTAAGACGAAAATAATTGAAAAACAAAATCTAGATAGGAAGGCTGGGACTTGGGAATAGGCATGCAATCTTGGAACTTACTAAAAATCCCATTTTTTTTTTGGTAATCACTAAAAATCCCATTTTACTTGTATCTGTGGCTAGTAATTTTTTATTTTATTTAGAACTAGTAAGATTAAGATGATCTTTTTTAGTGGTGAGATTAAGATGAATCTAATCAATTTGATGGGAGAAATTCTATAAATTAATTAATACCAAATTCATTAGCCCGTCACCATTTTAATTCCTAAACTCAAATAATTTCTCAATTTAAATTCAAGAAATAAAAGTATTGGTGTCCCACAACAAAGTTCAGAAAACTATTGATCTCAATTTTTATTTTTATGATAATGATTATGGTATTTATTATTTAGTTTAAGTCATGCAAAAAAAAATATTCTATAGAACTCTTAAGTTTGCGTACCCATTTTATTTGTTTTAGTAAAAGTATCTAGTTAATTATATTCTATTAGATTATCGCCTTCTTTTGGAATATTATTCCTTATCGATTGTATGGGATAACCATTGATAGCATATGAATTTACTGATTTTTTTTATATAAATATTGTTTCCAATGAGAAAAATAAAATCGAGACTGTTTTTAAATATTAAATATAAGTATCTTTGATATATTTAATAATAGTATAAATATGTTGGATGTAATTTATTATGTTTCTAAGTAAAATATAGTTTATGGAATTATTTAAACACCAGATACTCCTCGCCCTCTGCCTCGTGCTCGAATGGCCTGTGAGAATTGAGATCGTCCTCTGCCTTGCATCTGTTCTGAAGAATTATAATACGTTTTTGGTGTCTCATGATTGGGTATGATTTCTTCTGACTGTAGCTGCCTCTCCTGTTGTGTTATCAAAGAGAAAACACGATTGATTGATGGTAGGGGATCCATTAGCATGATTTGAGACCTCACATGACTGAACCTTTCATTGAGGCCTTTGAGAAAACGGATAGAATAGTCTCTTTCACGTATCATCTTTATTTCTGTTGCAATTTTACAGCAAGGACGAATACATCTACACATTGGATTCGGTTGCAATGCTTCGAGTTCATCCCAAAGGATCTTAAGCCTCGTATAGAAATCTGAAACGTTACTATCTCCTTGGTGCAATTTGTAAATTTCATCTTGCAGATCTGTGATTCTGAAGATGTCTGATTGTGAAAATCTCTCCCCATACATCAAATGCTCGATCCATCCATAAGATCGATTGCGAAATTGATTGCGTTATCGAACGGTGTAACCATGATAAAATCATGGTATTGCACCTCTCCCATGCTGCATAGTGTGCATCTGACTCGTTTGGAACTGTTATTGTGCCATTGATGAAGGAAATCTTGTTCTTAGATATCAACGCCATTTTCATGGCCCTTGCCCAACCGTGATAGTTTTTACCATCCATAAGTGTAGAGACCAAAATCAGTGATGGATTCTCATTAGGATGTAAGTAATAAGGACTACCTGTATCTGAAGGATCTACAATCTTAGTTGTCACAAGAATTGATGCTGTATGTTGATTTTGATCTGAATCTTCAGCATTCTCTTGATTCTCATTGGAACTCTGATTCGCCATCATGATACTGTTGTTTACAGTAAAGAACACAGTAGAAACTCAAGAACAAACGAAGGATGAAAAGAAAGAAAATGGCGATCAGAGCTCCGTGAGAAGCTCTGATACCATCTTACAAGTGAAAAGATTGAAATGCATTTTATTCATCATGAGAGAAAATGAAGAAAATGAATAGACAAGAAAATAAAGTTACATCACAACTCTATATATAGAGTTGTCCTGAAAGAGAAAAGTAAACCAAGAGGCATAAACTAACAAACTAACTAACTGTCTAACAAACTAACAGAAACTCTAACAGCAAGACATATAACAGAAAGAAAACAAAAAGATAAAACTATATCTCAATATATACAGCATAAGTGCAGGCAAGAAGCAAGAAATACGTTAATGGGAGTATTCACATAGACACAACAATTAGACAAGTAACTATGTTGAGCAAAATATGTGGCAACTCAGTTCAGGCTGACTGTACTTTTGGGAAATTGTAAGCAAGAAAAAATATCAGAAATTGCACGATGACAATTTCTAACCATTGTTATTTGAAAAGAAGGTATTAGAACAGAAAAAATGATATCTGATGGGACTCAGAAGAATGAAAAAAGAAAAAAGAAAATGAGGCCAAGAATTGGTAAGGCTGTTAAAGTTGTTAAGAAAAGGGTGTTAGCTTAAATAGTGGAAGAGGGTTTCATTCAGATTGTAAGATGAGGGGGATTGAACAAGTGGCACTGTGGTTGCTGATTTATATAATAAGACCTTAAAATGATTGGGTGACCTTGTGATTTTTATTCAATTATCAAATACTTAGTAATTCACTAAAAATCTATTTGGAATTTTGTATGGAGAATTCTAACATCAATCAATTATTAAGATTTGGATTCATCAATGGAAGAATTTGAATTGGTGTCTTATTATTTCTCTGCTTTCTCCTTATTCGGCATCCAAGTTAATATCCAAATATCTCATCAAGCATTCTTACACACATCACACATGGCTATACTTTCATATCCTAAATTTCATCAAGCCTAGAAGGTTAAGCTGTTAATTGAAGTCAAATGAATGATTTTATAGTATATCCTTAACATACCCCTCACGCATAGAGGCTTGAAAGATTGATGATGTTGCAGCCCAACCTATTGGGCTTGCACATAGGAGGCCCACACGGTCTAAGAGGGAACCAGGATATTTGAGGGATTATTTTCAATAATCCAAAGGGTCCCACATGTGTGTGTACACATTAATAAATAACATGCTTAGTGTGTGGCATGGAAAATGCTTGTAACAGAATTGGTTATTTAGCCCAGTGGGTGGGTGAATGAAGATATCGGAAAATTGTTGGACAATTTCCCTCTCTACTTTCTATCTCTATCTTCTCTCTTTCTCTATCACATTTCTGCAGGTCTAAGGTTGTTACATTTGGTGCTTTCGTTGAGCCTCTTCCTTCCGTTCATGGCTGAAAATACTCGCATGCGGGAGTTGCAACAGCGCTTGGATGCTCTGGAACAACAATTCCGCGCGGCTGATCTCATCCGCGAACAGCAACATCTGTCTCTTCAGGAATCACAGACACAGTTGCATGATTCCCAGCTTCTTATTCAAGATTCCCAGACACGTTTTCATCAAGATCTGAACCGCTTGCTGGAGTTTCAGCACAACAACCGTGGCATTCTGGGTAGTGGTCCCGGTGGTGAAAATCCTCGATCTCGACAGGTCAAATTGGATTTTCCCCGTTTTTCTTTGGGAGATCCTACTACGTGGCTTACGGCGGTCGAGCGTTATTTCACATTTTACCAGGTTCCTCTTCCGGATCGCCTGAATTTAGCTGCCTTTCATCTGACTGAACCAGCTGCCAGTTGGTTCTACGGAGCGGATCAAAATGGTTTGATGACTGATTGGAGAACGTTTTCTACGGCCCTGCTTCGTCGATTTGGACCGTCGGAGTTCGACGACCCTGCTGGAGCATTGGTAAAAATTCAACAAAGTGGTTCGGTTCTGGACTACCAAGCTTCGTTTGAGAAATTGGTGAGTAAGGTTCCGGGTCTTTCGGCCACTCTTATTCGCAGCATTTTTATTTCAGGGCTCAAACCACACATTCGCCGATCTGTGCTTACGCTCAGACCGGGCGATTACCATGAAGCTTTTTCTTTAGCTCGAGTTTTCGAAGATCAGGCCACTGATTCCAGATCTACTCGTCCATGGCAACCCAGCCCGAAGCCCCTTACTGTTTCTTCTGTTCCTTCCACTACTACTCCTCCTACTGCAGCTTTGCCGATCCGCCGTCTATCTCCGGAGGAAATGCTGAAGAAACGCGAGAAGAACTTGTGTTATAACTGCGACGAAAAATATTCGTTCGGTCACAAGTGTAAAGGCCGGCCGACGTTGTTATATTTGGAAGGTGATGATGAAACTTTTGATCCTGGACCTACTCCGATCCTCGATGATATTCCAGTTACTGAGGATACGCCAGAAATTAGCTTCAATGCCTTATTTGGGCATCGTAGTTCCCGTTCCTTTCGGCTTACAGGCGCGATTCAAGGCAAACAAGTTCAAATTCTAGTGGATGGGGGCAGTACCCACAATTTCATTACTGCCCGCATGGCTTTGTTTTTAGGGTTAACACTACACCATATTACCCCTTTCCAGGTACAGGTCGGCAATGGTGATACTCTCCAATGTTCTGCTTCTTGTCTGAGCATACCCTTACACTTGCAAGTCACAACGTTCCTTGTGGATCTATTTGTCCTTGACCTTAAGGGTGCCGACATGGTATTGGGTATTCAGTGGTTGCAGACCCTAGGCCCTATTGTCACAGACTATGCCCAGCTAACCATGTCATTTAATCACAAGGGCCTCCCTGTTCTCCTTCAGGGGAACCCATCGACATCACCGACCCAAATTTCTAATGCCCAGCTTCATAAACTAGTGTCCCAGGATTCAGTATCTTCTTGTTATATGTGTTTGGCAAGTACTGAATTTCCCTCGGATGCTACCCACTTACCACCTCCACCGATCCAACACCTCCTGACACAATTCCCAGATATTTTTGCTACGCCTAACACCCTACCACCTGACCGTGGTACCAATCACAACATTAACTTGCTTCCCAACTCCAAACCCATTCAGGTTCGTCCATACCGCTCTCCCCACTTCCAGAAAACGGAAATTGAAAACATGGTCAGTGACATGTTGAGTACTGGCCTCATACGCCCGAGCCAGTCCTCTTTTAGCTCTCCAGTGTTATTGGTGAGGAAGAAAGACGGCACATGGCGATTTTGTGTCGATTACAGGGCTTTAAACGCTATCACCGTTCCCGACAAATTCCCTATTCCTACGGTAGATGAATTGCTTGATGAATTGCATGGAGCGCAGATTTTTTCTAAGTTGGATCTACGTTCGGGATATCATCAGATCAGGATGAATCCCTCCGATATCCACAAAACTGCTTTTCGCACCCACAGTGGCCATTTCGAATTCCTGGTGATGCCTTTTGGGTTGTCTAACGCTCCATCTACTTTCCAGGAAACTATGAATCACGTTTTCAATAATTTTTTGAGACGTTTTGTGGTGATTTTCTTTGACGATATCTTAGTCTACAGCCCATCCCTCAATGCTCATGTGGACCATTTACGCCAGGTATTACTGACTCTACGTCTTCACCATTTTTTTGTGAAGCAGTCTAAGTGTTCTTTTGCAGTCACTGAGATTCAATTTTTGGGGCATATTATTTCCTCTATGGGAGTGGCTCCAGACCCAGCGAAAATTCAGGCTGTTAGAGAGTGGCCAATTCCACACTCCGTTACTCAATTGCGAGCTTTTTTGGGTCTTTCGGGCTATTATCGTCGATTTATCAAGGGATATGCTACGGTTGCAGCCCCTCTTACGGATTTACTATCCAAGGATGCTTTTCAATGGTCGGCTCGTGCTGAACAAGCCTTTGAGGACCTCAAGACCTTGTTGACTAATGCCCCAATATTAGCACTACCTGATTTCACCCTTCCTTTTACTGTAGAGACGGATGCCTCTGGCACTGGTATCGGGGCTGTGTTATTACAGGAGGGCCATCCGGTTGCTTTCTTTAGCCGGAAGTTATCTAAACTTATGCAATCTCGGTCTACATACTATAGGGAAATGTATGCAATTACTACGGCGGTGGCCAAATGGAGGCAATACCTCTTGGGTTCGCCCTTCATTATCAGGATCGACCATCACAGCTTGCATCACTTGATGACTCAGGTGATCCAAACTCCAGAACAGCAACAATTTCTTGCAAAGTTGCTGGGGTTCACTTACACCATTCAATATCGGCCTGGGAAAACAAATAATGCCGCTGACGCACTTTCCCGACAGCCGGAGGGGGACACCAACAGTGACCCTCCCCCAGAGCTCATGGCTCTCAGTGCACCTACGTCTTCATATAGTTCCATTATACAGTCCGAATTACAACAGGATACCTATGCTACTCGGATTTCACATGCATTACAAACTGATCCTACTTCCTCACCCAACTGGGCATACAAACAAGGATTACTTTTCCACAGAGGTCGTATCTATGTTCCACCTAACTCTTCTCTGATTCCATTGCTCCTTCAACAGTTTCACTCCTCTAAAGTGGGGGGCCACGCCGGCGTCCGCCGTACGCTTGTTCGGGTGGGGGCTTCATTTACCTGGAAACATATGAAGAAGGACATTCAACAGTACATCATGCAATGCGAAACATGTCAGAAAGCTAAAGCCAGTAATCATTTACCTTACGGTTTGCTACAGCCTCTCTCCATCCCCACCACCATTTGGTCAGATCTGTCCATGGATTTCATCACCCATTTACCCAACTCCGGTGGGTTCACTGCTATAATGGTCGTCGTCGACAGGCTCACCAAGGGAGCCCATTTCTCTGCCTTACCGCCACGATACTCGGCCTCCAAAGTAGCCCAGGTATTTTGGGACACCGTGGGCAAGCTCCATGGTCCTCCGCGCTCCATCGTCTCAGATCGCGATCCCATCTTTACTAGTGAGTTCTGGAGGACCCTTTTCAAACTACAAGGGACTATGCTTCATTTTTCGTCCACATATCACCCCCAAACCGACGGCCAGACCGAACGTGTCAACCGCAGTCTGGAGCAATACCTCCGTTGCTTTGTGCACGACAACCCATCCGCTTGGCACCGTTTCCTCAGTTGGGCTGAGTTTCACTACAATACCGCATACAACCACTCCACTCGGACCACTCCTTTCCAGGCTACGTTTGGTCGGTCTCCTCCATGTTTGTTGACCTACTCTCTGGGCACCACTCCTTTGGAGGCAGTTGACACAGATCTGTACCAACGTTCCCTGATTTTGGCAAATTTGAAACAAAATCTTAACAAGGCACAAGTTCTTATGAAGGTACAGGCTGATAGAAAAAGGAAAGATTATACCTTTCAGGTTGGTGACTCCGTTCTACTGCGTCTTCAGCCATACCGTCAGTTAACGGTCCACCGCCGCTCCTCTCATAAGCTCAGTTTACGGTTCTATGGGCCTTTCAAGGTTTTGGAACGAATAGGACAGGTCGCGTACCGCCTGCAACTGCCTGAGGGGTCGCGTGTCCATCCTGTGTTCCATGTCTCCCTTTTACGGCCCTTTATTGACCACGGCAAGCACACGATTCACCCTTTTCCGGTAGATCTACACCAGACACCACCGACACATGTGCCTGCGGCTTTAGTTTCTCGCCGATTGATATGGCGACAAGGCCGCGCCACACCGCAAGTCTTGGTGCAGTGGCAAGGTTTGCCACCGGAGGAGTCCACTTGGGAAGACGAAGTGAGCATAGTGGAAAGGATGCCCAAACAGAAGGGGAATGACTTTGAAGAAAAGAGAGGAAGAGGGTCTGTGTTTGCAGACAGGAGAGAACTTTCTCCAACGCGGATGGAGTCTGGGTTTACAGTGCCTCTTCCAATGCATCCGTTGATTAATGGGAGCATAGTTAATGGGGCGGTGGAGTCCACCAATCAGCTCGCTCCTACTGACACGAGCGGTCAAGTCTCAACGGCGCTGGTGCAGGACAGCTGGATGACACAAAGGGGAGTTAAGGGAGCGGTGGCGTCCACCAATCAACGGGCTTCGACTGACACACGCTGTCCCATCTCAACAGCGCAGGAGCAGGACAGCTGGAGGCAACGTCCTTGTCGTGTCTCGCAGACTCCCACGCGTCGCAACACTGCTACCGCCACTGATGAGGGGCTGGACGCACATGGGCTGCTGGTTGGGCCGAGTTCCTGTACCAGCCCACTACACGAAGGCACAAAAGAGGCCATATATCTCGCGGGCGAGACGTCTCTTGATGGACAAGGGGATGTTGCAGCCCAACCTATTGGGCTTGCACATAGGAGGCCCACACGGTCTAAGAGGGAACCAGGATATTTGAGGGATTATTTTCAATAATCCAAAGGGTCCCACATGTGTGTGTACACATTAATAAATAACATGCTTAGTGTGTGGCATGGAAAATGCTTGTAACAGAATTGGTTATTTAGCCCAGTGGGTGGGTGAATGAAGATATCGGAAAATTGTTGGACAATTTCCCTCTCTACTTTCTATCTCTATCTTCTCTCTTTCTCTATCACATTTTTGCAGGTCTAAGGTTGTTACAGATTACAAGATTGAAGTGAACAAATACACAAACTCACCACACTAATAGTGCATAACCACAACAACAACAACAAAAACAAAAACAAAAAAAAGTGGAAGGTCAAAAACAAAAACCTGAGAGTGCAGAGAAGTAGAAGGTGGGAGGAGGAAGGGTAACTGTTGAGAGCCTTGGAGACCCTCATGAAGAAGGATGCAATCGTCATTTGGAGCCAAATTGATGGGATTCCAGAGACTCAAGAGATCAGAGAAGATAAGAGATAATAACTTGCGTAAAAGAAGAGTAATATTTTCTTTTTTAATAACACCTGACACAAAAGTATACTTTATTTCTGATCTTATTATAAAATATACATAGAGTACTGGAATTTTTCTAGATTACGTGGCGTTGACATGTGTATATTACTATTTTAATAGTTGAACACATACGTGGCATAATGTAGCTTCAAAAGACAGCAACCTCTCCTTATCATTTACGGCATATTAATTATTTTATTTTACTTTTCCAAAATTTTATTTCTGTATCAAAACTGATTTCACTTCCACTTTATTTTTTGTTAAGATTGAGAAAGAATAATTTTTGTTTTTGTTTGGTGTCATGGACCGTACGAGTCCGATTAAATTTCATGTTTCGCTAATTAATATAAGATGAAAGGTAAATATAGTAGTATGAAATGGAAATTTACTCAAATATATTTGTGTAAAAACTTTTGTTACAAAAAGAATATTTTATAATAAAAATAAAAAATAAAAAAACTTTCGTATAAACTTTTTTTTGAGATATATATCAATTTTTTTGAATTTTTTTTTCAATTTTGTTCTTATTCTAAATTTGTATTTATAAATTTTATTATTTATCCTATTAATAAATCATTGTATCCTTCATCTTCAAAATTCCCATAACAATCTTATATAATTAATAAGGAAAAATTATTAGTCCAGGACATAAATTTAATTTCATTTTAAATGAGAAAAGACACAAATTAATATTTTTATTTAAAATTTAAATTAAAAAAATAATTCATTCTTTTTCTTCATCGTTTTTATTGTTTATGTCTTTCTCTCACTTAAAATAACATAATTTAATATCTTTTAAAAAACAAACATCAAATCCAATAAATAAATATCTTTTAGTTTTATTTTTTAATTTTAACTTTAAATAACTTTTTAATTTAAAAAAACGCTAAATAGGATTTATCACACACATCACCTGTATAAAAACAACCTTCGTAAGCAAGGATTGAATTTTATTAAACAAGTTCAAACACGAAAAATATATCACTAATCAATCATCATGGTTGTCATAATGGTTTTCCAAAAGGTCACCTTGCTACCTGTTACACACTTGATTAGAACATTTTTTTTTTTTTGGTGAAATAATTAGAACATTTTTATAAAGGAAATTGTTCCTTCTTTTTTTTTTGAAATGAAATTGTTCCTTTTTTTGCTTCTTTGTTTTTTTACCCCAAGGTTATAGAGGCAACTATCACTGGAATGGGAACAGACAGAAGAGAGAATGAATGAAAAGGTTAAAAAGGACCCACGCCAATATTTTCATATTTTTTTTTTCTGTGTTGTTTGATTATGTGTTGTTTAATATAATCATGTTTATGAAATAATTATAATTATCAGCGATGGATTAATGATAATAGAAAAAGAAAAAAAGATATCAGGATAATTAGTTATAAAATTATTATTTTTGTATGAATAGGATTGTTCCACATGACATGATAGTCATGTTAAAAAAAAATATGAAATGATCCATTATCTTTATACATACAAAAGTGTGTAGGTATATATTTTTTTCTCTCCCTTCTTTTCACATAGACCGCACATATTTTTATATACGTGTGAAAGATAAAATATAGAAAAATTATTTTGTTGAAGTATCGTCATTTTAGTTAAAATTATTATTATTTATTTAATATTTAAAATAAAATAAAAACCTTTCATTCTCTCCTACCATAATTTTTATTCTATAATTTTTTTTATTATAGGAGACAATAATTTTGACTAAAATAACATAATTTTATATTTATGTCGTTAAAAAAATTATTTCATACAAAAAAACTATATATTACGGGTAATACATAGTTACAATATTAAAGCTGCTTTATTTTTCTCTCTCCTCATATATTATGGCTGACGTGGCGGAGAGAAAAAAAATAATTTTACCATTATAATTTATAACTATGTATTATCCTATGAAGCACCGACACTTCAAAAATCCTGACGAGTCGTGTTTGACACTTCCCGACACTCCAACACGCGTTATAGAAATTCAAAAAAAGGTTTAAAAGTTGCGTTGCGTTGAGTTTTTAGCTCCAACTATTAGATTCGTTGGATTACGATTAACATTTTATTGAGTCTAATATAAATATTTGGGATATCTTATGTTTCTCTGCAAAATTTATATTATAAGTTTAGAATCATTTTTTTGTTAAATTATTGAATATTAAATATAATATACACTACATAAATTAAAAATATTACTTAATATCAAAGTGTGTCCTAATGTGTCGAAATCTAACATTTTTTAGAATTAAAGTATCGTAGTGTCGTGTCGTGTCGTATCGTGTTACGTGTCTCGTGTTAGTATTGGTGCTACATAGGTATTATCCATAGTACATAATTATCTTTTTTTGTATAAGATAATTTTTTTTCATAAACATGGGAAAAATGGAACCCTTTAAAAAAAATAAAAATAACGTCTCATTTTAAAAAAAAATGTCATTTTAGATAAAATGATGCCGTTTTTGTGCATAATTGGTTATTTTTTGTATTCTCTCTCCTTTACTTTCTCTCTATTCTTAACTTTATGAAGGAGAGAAAGTGTAAAAAAAACACTAAATATACACTAAAATAACGTGACTTTATTTAAAATGGCACAAAATTATGCCCTTTAAAATAACAGATATTTTTGCATTAAAAAATTAAACCACTTTTTAAAACAAGAGAGTTAAGATTCATAAAAGTGCAACTGATTATAATATTGCACTCAGCCATTCAGATTTATTAAGAGTAATTTTATTATTTTATTAACAAAACACATAATACAATTATTTAGTTTATTATATGAAAGATGTGTTAAAAAAAATTTTATTATATGAAAGATCAAATCAAGAAACTATGTCAGCGATAATAATTTGTGATTTTTTAAGCTCCGTTTTATTTTTTTAAGAAAAAAATTATTTACAAAAATCTAATTTATTTTATAAAAAGAAGTCCTTTAATCTTAAACATAATAAATTTTAAAATGAATAATAAAAGTGATTTAAAAAAAAATCCAAATTCACCCTACGTAATAAAGGTAATTCATATTAAGGGAGCCATAACGATTATTTATCAAATAGTTTCATTTTACCAAAAAAAAGTTATCAAAGATTTCTAGAAATAATTTAAGGGTCATATTTATCTCATGTTATAGAGAAATTAATTTTCTATACTCACAAAAAATAAGTGAGTCCCACTTTTATTTTCTCTCTCCTCTTATTTGTGGGTCCCACTTATAATTTTGTTTCTATTATATGAGATAATTTTTTTTCTGCAACATAAAAAATTATTTTTCTTAATTTAATTTGGAGTATAAAATAAAAACTGAATACTAAGACGGAAATAATTGAAAAACAAAATCTAGATAGGAAGGTTGGGAATAGGCATTTTAAAATTTACTAAAAATAAAAAAAAAAATTTGGTAATCAATAAAAATCCCATTTTAATTTACTTGTATATGTGGCTAGTAATTTTTTATTTTATTTTTTGGTACAATGTAACTAGTATTTAGATTAAGAGTTTAAGACGAATCTAATCAATCAATTGATGGGAGAGATTCTATAAATTAATTAATACCAAATTCATTAGCGCGTCAATCCATTTTAATTCCTAAACTCAAATAATTTCTCAATTTAAATTCAAGAAATAAAAGTATTGGTGTCCCACAACAAATTTCAGAAAACTATTGATCTCAATTTTTATTTTTATGATAATGATTATGGTATTTATTATTTAGTTTAAGTCATGCAAAAAAAAAAAAAAAAAATTCTATAGAACTCTTAAGTTTGCATACCCATTTTATTTGTTTTAGTAAAATGTATCTAGTTAATTATATTCTATTAGATTATCGCCTTCTTTTGGATTATTATTCCTTATCGATTGTATGGGATAACCATTGATAGCATATGAATTTACTGAATAATTTTTTTTTATATAAATATTGTTTCCAATGAGAAAAATAAGATCGAGACAGTTTTTAAATATTAAATATAAGTATCTTTGATATATTTAATAATAGTAGAAATATGTTTGATGTAATTTATTATGTTTCTAAGTAAAATATAGTTTCTGGAATTATTTAATTTCTGCGAATGTATTAGGTTAATGGGGAGGGTCAAGAAGATTTCTCCAACAAGATTTTCTAGTTAATTTTTTTTTCTCAATTAATTATTATCATTGTTAACCGCCTTGACCATAGGGAATTTAGTGTAGTGCATTCAATAATTTTTTAAATCCTAAGGAACTGAAGTTAATTTAGTTAACTATTAATCAAAAGTCAAAAAATAATATATTACTCGGATAAAATCTTATAAATTATTATCAAAATCAAAATTCTCATCAAAAGTATTAAAATCAGGCAAATATTATCCACTAAAAAAATTAAAAATCAGGCAAGTATTAATAAAATGTTAAAAAAGATAATCAATTATATTCAATCAATTGTGAAAAGATATTATTAAAATATTTTTTTATCAAAATAATAAAATCAAAAATTTAAATTAAACAAGTATTAAAAAAAAACAAATCAAATCAAATCTCATTATCAAATCTAACATTAAAGTTGAGCCTATATTTCCCGTATTATCTCTAATTTCAAACATAATAAATTTTAAAATTCATAATAAAAGTGATTTAAAAAAAAAATTTCACCGTAAGTAATAAAGTTAATTCATATTAAGGGAAGCATAACGATTATTTATATATTCTCTCTCCTTTACTTTCTCTCTATTCTTAACTTTATGCTTAGAAACATATTCAAATTTATTATGTTTCATGCCATCCTTCCTGTCCAAGGATCCGACATCCACAACCATGACGACAACCACAACACAATTCCTGTCCAAGGATCCAACATCGACAACCATGATGACAACCACAACACAAGCACAGATAGCATCATCCGTATGTCAGATAACAGAAGTTGTGAGAGGAAAAACATGTTCGATGAAGGTGCATTGTGTGTTGGTTCTTCTGACAATTGGCTCATGTTCTTAGGCAGGGATGGTTACCCTTTTCTTCTTCAACCCTCCTCTGATTATCTCATTCCGTTGCCACAATATAAACAATAATAAAGCCAATATATCCTACACATAATTTTTTCTAACATACGGATCCCACATATTTTTTTATCTCTACAACATGAGAAATATAAAACTCATTCTTTAATTTCTTCGAATGTATTAGGTTAATGTGGAGGGTCAAGAAGATTTCTCGAACAAGATTTTCTAGTTAAATTTTTTTCTCAATTAATTGTTATCATTGTTAACCGCCTTGCCCATAGGGAATTTAGTGTAGTGCATTCAATAATTTTTGAAAGCCTAAGGAACTGAAGTTAATTTAGGTAACTATTAATCAAAAGTAAAAAAAATAATATATTACTCGGATAAAATCTTATAAATTATTATCAAAATCAAAATTCTCATCAAAAGTATTAAAATCAGGCAAATATTAACTACTAAAAAAAAATAAAAAATCAGCCAAGTATTAATAAAATGTTAAAAAAGATAATCAATTATATTCAATCAATTGTGAAAAGATATTATTAAAATAATTTTTTTTATCAAAATAATAAAATCAAAAATCAAAATAATCCATTGAAAGAGGATTTCCCCATTAATGCTCCCAAATCTTTCATTAATGCTCCCAAATCTTGCAAAGCTTCGAAGTGTAATTTTGTTCTAAATCTTTCTGAACCTATATTCAATCTTTCATCATCTGCATCACAGATTTTAGATCTTTCATTGAGATCAGATCGCTTTCGATTGGAATGGGAACTTACTACATCTACATGGTCATCGATATTCTTAAGGAGAGACCATATCATTATCACAGGTTCCTTCTCTATCTTCTTATTTTCACCCTTTCCAGTTTGCATTTTTTGTTTTGTCTTAAAAAACTACATTCCCTGAAAGATTAGATTTATTCAAATCATATCTTTCCTTTTTTATTTACAAAATCATATCTTTTCAAGAATAAAAATCAAGAATTTCAATTTTCAAGAATCGAAATCAGGAATTAACGTTGAGCCTATACATATATAAGCACAGTACGATGCTGGTTACTTCACTTTCATAACACAACTCACCTAAATCACACTGCAATTGCAATTGCAATGGCTTCCTTCTCTCTTTCCTTTCTCTATGCCTTCCTTTATGCCATCCTTCATGCCATCCTTCATGCCATCCTTCATGCCATCCTTCCTGTCCAAGGATCCGACATCCACAACCATGACGACAACCACAACACAATTCCTGTCCAAGGATCCGACATCGACAACCATGATGACAACCACAACACAAGCACAGATAGCATCATCCGTATGTCAGATAACAGAAGTTGTGAGAGGAAAAACATGTTCGATGAAGGTGCATTGTGTGTTGGTTCTTCTGACAATTGGCTCATGTTCTTAGGCAGGGATGGTTACCCTTTTCTTCTTCAACCCTCCTCTGATTATCTCATTCCGTTGCCACAATTTCCCCATACATTCTTGGCCCCCAACATCACACATTCCTCTTTTGCCTTAAGGAGAACTTTTGTAAACAAGTTTGTGTTAATGGGCTCTGCCTCTCCTTCTCACTACTTTCTTGCCATATTGTATGGATACCAAGGTAAGATTGCTTTATGTGTTGCTGACTCGTGGGTGGAACTCTCTGATGCAAAGGGCTGTTATTGTGACATTGTGTTCATCAACGGTTATCTTTATGCTTTGGCAACTGACGGTTCCGTTGAAGGATGGGATGTTTGTCACAAAACTCCAAGAAAGGTTTTGGATGCAAAGCCAACCATTGAGAAAGATGAGGAAGAACGCAAAGAATTTCCAAGAGATAAGTTTTCCACACAGCTATACTTGGTGATATCGAAGGGAGAGTTTTTGTTGGTGAAGAGGTATATTGGGAATTTCGCGGACGCTGTTGGGGTGGTAGTAGATGAAGCATACACTTTGTCATCACTTGGTGTCACACCTTGCCCTTACCCAACAAAGCATTTTACTGTGTATGCACTTGACTTTGGAAAGATCAAGTGGGAAAAGAAGAAGATCTTACTCGATCAAGCTCTATTTGTCGGCACCAATGAGTCACCAATGAGTCTAAATCAGTGCCTGCGGCTTTATCAGGATGGCAAGCAAACTCCATTTATTTCACAGATGATAGGTTGGAAGAGATGGATTTGGGTTGGTCTTACGGTGGTCATGATTGGGGTATTTTTAATCTTACGGTGGCTTTATCAGGATCGCATTAATCCACCTCCTATTTGGCTTGTTCCAACATGAGAGGTGGTTCTAGCTATGTAATAGTTTTAGGCTAATTCAATTGGGATGTAATTTCTATTTTCTTCCTAGTTCCTTATCTTGAAGTGTCAATTCTTTTTTCTGTGTCAAATGCTATTTGTAGTTTCTAATGAATACAAATTAGTTTCCAATCTATTTTAATTTTGTGGTCATCATTATAATAAAATACTGACTAGACCGTTTGGAATTTGGCTAACGCATCATTGTGCAACATAACCATTAAACTCAACTCATGGCGCAAAACTAGTTTGAAAACGGATAAATCAATTTGGATAAATCAATAGTTGAACACATACGTGGCATAATGTAGTGTCAAAAGACGGCAACCTCTCCTTATCATTTACGGCATAATATCTGTTACGGATGGAGCTCGCTCAACCGTCTTCCGAGAATATCTCGGATGGAGATATGGCAAAATCTCAACTGACCCAAACATGCCCGTTGAGGCCGACCAAGTCGGACGAAATCTCAACAATGGAGCTCAGCAGCCGAGCCAGGTACCTCTATAAATAAGAACTCAGACATCTCAGGTACACACCTCTGAATCGCCTAGCTTATTCCACTCATTGTGCACACACACCACCCCCTGGTTAGAAAGCCTATTGCTGGTGCGCAGTGATTGGGACCTCGGCATATAGCCTAGTAAATTGGGCATATACATCATCTCTGAGCGCATACCATCCGGTATAGCAATACGGTCTACCTCGGACCTAACATTGGCGCCGTCTGTGGGAACTCGGTAAAATTCGATTCCCATAACACCATAACCAACGCAAGATCCACGTCGGGCAATGCTCAGGGGCCATCCCAAATGTCTGGTTTGGAGCAGCTCCAGGCTTCAGCTAGCCCGGTTCTGGTGGACGTGCAAGTCGAAGAGGTCGGATCACAGAGGCCGCCTCCTAGACCACCGATTGGAAACACGACGACTGTGAATCGTCAACCCGAGCCACCGAATGTAACTTCGATGGCAATGGGAGCAATCCTCCAGCGGATGCAGGAAATGGAAAACCGATTCCTAACACAACAACGACTAGATGCTGAGAGAATGGCCACGCTGGAGGCTGAACTACGAAACCGGACCGCTCAAGGTGGAACCGGAAGCGGGCCACAGGCTCAGGACGGAGGGAACCAGCACCAAAACATAGGTGGAAATGCTACTGCTGGTAATGGAGCCGCCCAACCCCATAACACGTCCGCTCCTGAAGTCAACGTCCTGGAAACCCTGTCTCAACACCTCGGCAATCAGCAAGAGGTAGGAGGCCAGAACATTGCCGCCAACAACCAAAATTATCTGAACAACGATGAAGCTAACGACAGCCCGTTTACGGAGAGATTAATGAACCTGGCCATCCCCCCAAGGTTCAAGAGCACCAGAATACCTCCGTATGATGGGAGCCAAGACCCAGAAGCCCACTTGGAGGCCTTCAAAACCGAAATGCTGTTTAATGGGATTACAGGACCCATCAAGGCCAGAATTTTCGCAACAACCCTAACGGGACAGGCAATGACCTGGATCACCAGGTTGCCCAAAAACTCAATTGACTCGTTCGAAGATTTAGCGCGAACTTTCCGCCTAAACTTCGCAACCAGCAAGGTGCATCCCATGCCGGCCTACGCGCTGGGAAGAATTCGTCAGAAAGACAATGAATCATTAAGGAAATACCTTGATAGGTTCAAAGATGCAGCACTGAAGGTCCGCGGTCTCACCGAAGCTGTGCACCTCCATCTAATCATTTCTGGATTAGATGGCGACTCCCCCCTCGCAAGGTCGATCTACAAGAACCCGGTCAATGACCTCGAAGAATTTCGACGTAGGTCCGACAAATACATCGACGTGGAGGATATGCAGCAGGCATACGTCGACTCACGTGGGCGGAGCCCGTCCAGAAGAAGCCCAAATAAGAAGAACGGTAGAGATCGGGACCACAAGGGGTCCAAAAAAGGGAACGACACTCGCGAGAAGAAGACGGAAGATCGTTCTCCCAGAACGAAGTTTGAGGACTATACACCATTAAACGTGCCCAGATCCAGGATCTGGCGAGAAGTAGCCCAGACCGAGATGAGAAACGTCGACCGACCTCGCCCCCTTCGGGCAAAAAGCGGATTGGACAAAAGCAAATATTGCGCCTTCCACGACCAAAACGGCCACATCACGGATGACTGCTGGGACCTTCGAGACGCGATTGAAAAACACGTCAGAGAAGGAAAGTTAAAACAGTACATAATTCGTACACAAGGTAAGAAGAACAACAAACCCAGACAGAAAAGCCGAAGCCGGAGCCGGAGCCGAAGCCGAAGTCCGAGGCGAGGAGACAAAAGAGACCAGAGGCAAGACCGCAACGCCAAGGGCAAGGAAGTCGACGACAGAACGGAGACTTTTCCTGAAGCAGAATTTGAATGCAATGTGATCAGTGGGGGACTGGGTGGCGGAGGAGACTCGGCGAACGCCCGAAGGAAATACTTAAAAGAGGTCATGTCCATTAGAGACCGGCCAACTTTTAAGCCAAACTTCGATGAACCCGAACCCCCTCCGATATACTTCACCAGAGCAGAGCTGGCAAGGGTCGTGCCAGGACATACTGACGGATTGGTAGTCACTGGAGTGTTAGTCAATTGTCGAGTCAGGAGAATCTTCCTTGACCACGGAAGCTGTGCAGATATAATCCTCTGGGACGCCTTCAAGAGGATGAATTTGGATGAAAAGGACCTAAAGCCATGTGTCACCGAGCTCCTTGGCTTCAACGGAGCACCATCCCCACCAAAAGGCTACATCGACCTCAAACTGACCCTCGGCACGAAGGATTCCTTCCGTACGGAGAGAGTTCGGTTTGTGGTAGTGGACACTTCCTCCTCTTATAACGTAATCATTGGTCGTCCTACTATTCACGATTGGGACATGATGATATCCACCAAGCACCAACTCATGAAAATGCCAGGGCCCAACCTTGAAATAATCACAATTCCTGGAGATCAAAGAGAGTCAAGGGAGTGTTATTATGAGACAATTCGGGCCTATCACGGGGATCCGGCATCTCCTCCCCGGACAAGGGGGGAAGGATCAAGCCACCGAGTTTTCAGATCAACCGACAGAGAGGTCAACCTGGTCGAGCTCGACATGCGAGAGGAGCTTCAATCGCCTCGACCACAACCTGAGGGCGAATTACAAGAAGTCGAGATCCGCGGTGATGGCCAAGGCTACACCAAGGTCGGAAAGTCTCTGGAGCTAGAGTTTCAAAACGAACTCGTAGCATTCCTAAAGACCAATTCCGACGTATTTGCTTGGAAGGCCTCCGAGATTCCTGGGATTGATCCAGCCTTTTGCTGCCACAGGCTATCGATGTATCCGGGAGCAAAGCCGGTATCCCAAAAGAAAAAAAAGATTGGGATAGACAGACGACAGGCTCTAAACGAACATGTGGACGAGCTCATGGAGGCCGGATTCATTCGTGAAATACAGTATACTACCTGGCTGTCAAATGTAGTAATGGTCAAAAAACCAAGCGGAAAATGGAGAATTTGTGTCGATTACACAGACCTGAACAAGGTCTGCCCAAAGGATTCCTACCCATTGCCCAATATCGACCAACTAGTGGACAACTCATCTGGCTTCCAGTTGCTTTCATTTATGGACGCGTACTCAGGGTATAATCAAATTCCCCTTCACCCAGATGACCATGATAAGACGGCTTTTATTTCGGAAAAAGGAAATTTCTGTTATAATGTTATGCCATTTGGCCTCAAAAATGCTGGGGCCACTTATCAAAGGATGATGAACCGAGTCTTCCAGACTCAGATCGGAAGAAACCTGGAGGTCTACATTGATGATATGATCGTCAAATCAATAAGCACTTCAGCGCACATCGCTGACCTCGGAGAAACTTTCGAGCAATTAAGAGCTCGGAAGATCAGGCTGAACCCAGCCAAATGCGCATTTGGAGTACCAGCTGGGAAATTCCTGGGGTTCATGCTTACAAACCGAGGAATCGAGGCAAATCCCGACAAATGTAGGGCGGTATTGGAAATGAAGCAGCCACAAAATAAAAGGGAGGTCCAGCAACTTACAGGCCGCCTTGCCGCCTTGACTAGATTCCTCCCAAAATCAGCAGAGAAGGCACTGCCGTTCTTTAAGCTCCTCAAGAAGGAGGCAGAATTCGGTTGGGGGGAAGAGTGCAAAAAGGCATTCGACAACATCAAAGTTTGCTTGGCTACCCCTCCCGTACTAACAAAACCAGAACCCGGAGAGACGCTGGTCCTGTACCTGTCTGTGGGTGAGGAAGCTATCAGCGCCGTCTTGGTCCGGGAAACGGATAATCACCAGCACCCAATCTATTTCGTTGGACGTACATTGCAGGGACCAGAACTCCGATACCAGAAGCTAGAAAAAGTGGCATTTGCTTTACTGACAACGGCAAGAAGGCTCCGACCTTACTTCCAAAGCCACCGGATCATAGTGCGGACAAACCAGCCTATCAGGCATATACTACATAAGCCTGACCTGGCAGGAAGGATGATTAATTGGGCTGTCGAGCTATCCGAGTTTGATTTAACGTACGAACCTCGGCCAGCAATAAAGTCACAGGCACTTGCCGACTTCATCTTGGAGCTCACCCCGGGCAATGAACAGGAGAAGTCGGAAGAGGATATCTGGACCGTGTATGTGGACGGATCCTCAAATTCTAAAGGAAGCGGCGCGGGAGTAATCATCGAAAGCCCGGAAGGAGTATCAATTGAGCATTCGCTCCACCTGGCATTTCCGACCTCAAACAACCAAGCCGAGTATGAGGCGTTTATTGCTGGGATTATGCAGGTGAGAGAGCACGGAGCAAAGAGAGTCAAAATCATGAGCGATTCTCAAGTCGTTACTTCCCAAGTTGAGGGAAAGTACCAAGCCAAGGGCCCTCTCATGATGAAGTATCTCCAAAGAGTCAAGGAATTGTTTGCCGAGTTCGACGAGGTAATGATCCAGTACATCCCTCGAAATGAGAATAGTAGGGCCGACATCCTGTCCAAACTAGCAAGCTCAAAAGGACCCGGCAACCACCGCACCGTTATTCAGCAAAGCATTTTGGAACCAACATGCGTCCTAATGATAACTACCGACACTGAAGATTGGAGGAGACCAATCGTGGCTTACCTTGAAAAAGGAACCCTGCCAGAAGATACTAAAGAGGCCAAAAAGCTGGTCAGGAACTCGGCTTGCTTCACCATAGTAGAGGGTCAACTCTACAAAAAGGGTTTCTATGCACCCATGCTGAAGTGCCTTGATAAAAACGAAGTTGAATATGTGTTATCCGAGATCCATGAAGGCATCAACGGACATCACATGGGGGGCAAAGCATTGGCTAAGAAGGCGTTAAGAGCTGGGTATTACTGGCCAACAATGGCGGCCGATGCCATGG
>JAVKPL010013752.1:0-79638 GCA_032173675.1 Gastrolobium villosum | reverse complement strand
TTTATGTTAACCTACTCGACTTTACATTACGTATTGCTTACATATCTTTTTCTGTTTTTCATTTTCTACGATGAAATTACATTCATACCAGATTCAAAAGCTAGTCAGATAGCTAAAACAAGCTAGTATGATGCAATTATGACCAACATTAGCATACAAAAGCAAATGCTAATTGTTTCATTAGACCTTTTTTTTTTTTTTTTTTTTTTTTAATGTTTGCTTGGTAGATGGAAAGAGTTGGCTCAAGTTATGAAGTAGTTATATTGCAGGTTGTGGATTTGGACTTATCAAGGATAGACCACATAACTTGAACATCTTCATAACCGCATGCCATAACTTCACCATGCAGATCCATTACACGGTTCTCTTGTTCGGCTGAATCATATATACAAATTAACCAATTATCAATATAACATGAATACATGATATAATTAATAATCGATGACCCACAAGAGCTTCAGATAAGACATTTATGTTGAAGAAATATTATGCCATGTACACACCTGTTTCAGACTTCTTATGGTCCCTTGGTGGTTGCTGGTTAAAGAAAGTGCAAGCTTTTTTGAATGGGGATGTGATGGTCTTCTTCCAAGAGGCCATACTGGGTAACTGAATTAGTAGTTGATATAAGTCTTTGAATTTGGTGCCAAGTCTCTTAGCAATAACTGTATTCTCTAGGACTTATATACTATCCAAGAGTATGTATATGTAAGAGAATTATAATATTGTAAGTGGGAGAGGAACAAAGAGACACACACAGAGATGAGGAGAGAGAGAGAGAGAGGGGCAAGATCCGTGAGATGAGGCTATAGATGGAAGGAACATCACTACTTTTTATTGAGTTCCCTTATCTCATCAAACAAAAGGTCGCCGACTGTGCCTAAGCACATGCTGCACGCTCCCTCACAGACCTCCTTACACGTGAATTCTTTTCTAATGGATTCTATTATTATTATTATTATTATTATTCTTGTTGTTAGTATGATGATAATGATTATTATTATTGTTAAAAGGGGTTAAACCCTCTTTCTTTTTTGCTATGTAAGTTAGTCTGTGGTCTTTTCGTGGAAGATCCCCCACTGTTATTTTACTACAACTTTTTTTTTTTCATTTTGGTTCCTTTTTCTCTCTTAGGAAATAAATCATACACCTTGTGTACAACTCTTCATGTTCACTTGTCCATTTTTAACCTTAATAGTTCCTAGTTTCATACACTGCTAGTTTTCCTCTTGGCATGTTTCTAGGTTGTTTTTTCTGTGGGTTTGGAATATGGGTATTGTTTATATGTTGTATGGTGTAGGACTAAAAGTGGATAAGAAAAAATTATAAGTCTTGGGTGCTATTTATCTCCTTGGGGTCAACAATGATACGGTTATTCTATGAAGGGAGGAACCCCAATGCTGATCTGAAAATTCTGATCCCTTTGTAATGAAATAAGTTAAGTCATTGGACAAAGGATTAGTTCCCCATTTCATGGCATGTGATGCCCACATGCTTTAGTGGGGAATGTGAACATAGAAGACTGAACTCAAGGCAAACCAAAAGAAAAACCAAACCTTGTGGGGTCTCTGTGAAGTAAGCATTTCATTTTCAACCCCATCTAGTATCCCTCACTTTGACGTAAAATTGCCCATATTTTAGCTTTGAAAACGTAGCCTATGGACTAATATAAATTTTCACAAATAGATTTAAAAAAAAAATTTAATATACAATGTGAACACAAGTGCAACGGTGCCGTTGATTGTAATCATGGGTTTGACATGACATTCACTTACATCTAAGGGAACCATATTACTACTTAAAAAATGCCAATTAATTAAGGGTTGAGTGTCTGCTCGATGTAATGTCTTTTTAATTTTTTATATAATATCGATAGTATATAGTTATAATATGAAAAAAAAAATTTGTTCACTTTTCACGTCAGTAGTGGCGGAGCCAAGGAAAAAAGTCAGGTAATGCCAAAAAATCTAACCAGGTAAAATCAGGTGGTGTCAAGGTTGTATTATTTTTAAAAATCGAATTAAAATCAAAGTTGTATCAAATTTTTAAAGAAAATCTATACCATTTTAAAAAATTAGGTGGTGCCAAGGCACCACCTACCTCCCAAGTGGCTCCGCCACTGACGTCAGTTGATGTGACTGAGAAAAGAGAATTTTTTCTTCTTCATATTATAACTCTATAATATCGGTAGTACATAGAACACAACTTACATTTTTTAAAGGGCAAATGATTTTCTCATTAATTAACGATATATTGTTAGCTTACCAATGCAGTTTCATTTGATTTGAAAACCTCAACACCTTCCCTTCAAAGTGTGTCTGATCATAGGTTACATCTGCATAAATCAATATCTTAACAAAGAAATTATTATTAAGAATAAAATAAACACTTTGGTTATGTTGAAAGTAACCGAAACTTAAAAAAGTCAAAATATTACGTAACCATCATTGGGTATCTAAAACCCCATAAAGAATAGAATCTTATGTCAGTGGAATATCCAAATTGGGGTTAATTCATTGTGCTATGCTTTCTTTGAAGCAAAGCTTGTAACTCTTATGAGATGCATTTGCATTTTTAATTACATCATATGGTATAAAGTAATTGCCATAATATGCAGAGAAACCCAATGCTACAGTGCATCCCCTTTGATCTAATTTTGCAAATACACAAGTTATTTCAATTTAAGTACACAGACATGTTTATTCCCTTTCACATGCAATGTGACTGACACCTGAACAGCGATAATTATTGCTGCTATGATTGTTGTTTTATAAACGAAAATAATACATTTGTTTAACAATGAATTGAGATGATTGATGGGTGGTTTTCACATGTAGACAGACTGCATGTTTGGGAATTTAATGGATGGTCGGTCTTTACTTTTCCTCTTTATAAATCCTTTATACCCTTATTATTATTACCATATTTATTTTATTTTTCCCTTAATTTTTAAATATTATGTATCATTATTTATTTCTATTTATGAAGAATATTGGGAGGTTCTTAGTTCTTTGGCATGTGATTAATTATTCTGTTAAACATGATATAATTATGGGATTTTGGATTTTTTGACATCGTCAATCAATTATCTCCAAATTATATCTATATATGTAAAAAGACAATTATGATGAGAATTCATAAGTGTACTAGTAATTTCTCTTTGTTGTGGCCTAAATTATGGGTCATGTTTCACTTTATGACCCATTCTTAACCAATCCTAAAGTTGATAATGATTGGAGCATTGTGGGTGGCTACTGGCTAGAACGAGCCTATAACTTGGGAGGGAGGGCAGTGGTAGATGTGGACACAAACATGGCCTTGACCAACCCTGTTTGAAGAGGACGAAATAGAAGAGGGTCCAAAGAGAGGGTTGGCAAAGTGCACGATGAAGTACAATCTGGTGGAAACCAAATTGCCAACTAGAGAACAACAACGTACCACTAACAAGGACTTAAGCTTGGATGCAATCATCAAATGCCAAGCTATGCATATCCATTCCATTATTTAATTCACGCCTCAACTTTTCTTGGAAAATTTATGGGTTATGTACGCAATTATGTGCATTTTTGTCTCTTAAAGCAGGGGAATTTGTCCCTACATCCATCTTTTGTTCGTTTTTATTTTTTTATTTTTTATTTGAGACATTTTTCTATTAGTTATTTAATTTAGGCTCGCTATTCATTCTTATCTTTACTCTTATGAGTACGTAATACTTTACTTCTTTTTATGAGTATATACTAAGTAAAAATGAAAATATTGCTATTTATTTTTATGAATAAATCTAAGTGGTTTATTTATACTGTAAAACTCCATAAAAATGTACAGTTGTGATTATAAAATTTATAAGTATTATCACTTATTCTCTAGGGTTAGGTTTAACGACCAATTCATTATTGAAGGAGACTGAAAGGGAAAAGGAATACTATAGCTATACATGTGTTCATGGGTGTTCATTAACCGATTCAAACTGCGGTGACCGAATCGAAAAACCGATACCGAATAAACTGAAGATCGAAAAAATGAAAATCGAACAAAAACCACAAATTTTAATTAGATTGGATCGGTTTTCGGATTGTTTGATGAAAACCGATCAAATCCAAACCGACAATCCAAACCGATCCAATATATTAATTCTCCTTTACTTACTTGGGTCTTCCCCTAATCATAGCCCAAAAATTTCTAAACCCAAGATCCATTAACCCATTGTAAAGAACCTTGGGATACATCACCCCAAAAGCTAGCTCAAAGGGTGGGAGTGCCCAAAGTCTTATAAACTCCACATTAGTTGTTCATCCAACCAATGTGGGACTATATATCTCAACACCCATCAACTAAACCTAAGAAAAAACCTAGTCACATCTCATCAACAAAATTTCATCTGTGTAGAGCTTCATATCTCATTGAAAAAAAAACCTATATTATTGTTTGCTGATGCTTTTGTATTTATATTTTTTTTTTACAAATCCAATATATACAAAAAAATGTTATTTGCACAATAATCATGAAATAAATTTTAGGATTTTCACAAAACCGAAAACCGATCCAATTCAAACTGAAAAAAATTGGATTGGATCGGATCGAATTTGAAAAAAAATCCAAACCGAATGAATGACTACATGATCAAACCGAAGATATTAGATCGGATGATTTTTGCTTCCAAAATCGATCGAATCCAGACCGCGAACACCCCTACATGTGTTGACAACCTCATATTCCCAAAAATGTTAAGATTTTAAACATGTGTTGATTTTTCTTTCTAAGAATATTTTTTTTACAACCTCTTACAACCATATCTTAACACCGTTGATTTTCACCAATCAACGGTTATCAATTATTGTGAATTAATAATTAATTAATGAGTTTAATTTGCAAAAATCATAACCATTGATTGGCGAAAATCAACGATGTTAAGATATGGTTATAAGAGGTTGTAAAAAAAAGTTGTAAGTATAACCCTTTTCTATTTTTATATTATATTTCATCGATAAATTTACCAACTTGGCAATTGGTATTTAAAATAATAAAAAAAAGTAAATAGGTAATTTAGTTCTCAAATTATTCTTGTATATAGTTTAGTTTTTTAGTTCTTAAATTTATCTGTGTATATGAGTTACTTATTAAATGTACGGAATTAGTATTAATTTAATCTCTTAAGAGATTACAGTGAGATATAAAAAATTAAGGTGATTTTAATTTTATAAATTTAAGGATTAACTCGATGATATAAATAAATTTAGTGATTAAATTATGAGTGAAGAATAACTTAAAGGACTGAATCGAATATTTAAAAAAAAGGGTTTTATAAGAGTTATGTTGTAGGAAAAGTAATTATGTTATGTTATAGAGATTTATTTTATGTGTCAGGGTTTTTTTTTTTGTTGCGGGCCCCACAAAATGTTGTATGTGTAGGAAACTTTGTTGTGTCATGTTAAAGGACAAAACGAAAACCCTTAAAAAAAACTTTTGCAATGAAAATCTATGTTTTATGATAGGGGACATAAATAAAATATTATTAGGATTAATAAAAGGATTTATCATCTATCATTTAACATTACCACAAAAAATTTCCTACACACACAACATTTTGTGGGGCCCGCAGTAAAAAAAAAACTCTAGCACGAAAAACGAATCTCTATAACATAACGCAATCGTTTTTTCTACAACATAAATCTTATAAAACCCTTAATAAAAGACTAATTAAAGTATTATTATAAAAATAACCTTTTGTACCTATGACAAGAAATTGTTTTTTAAAGTGTACATAATGGCGATGCTAACTCACACGTTTCCGTGGTTTCAGCTAGGGATGGCAAAGTGGGCAGCCCGCCCCGCCCGCCCCACCCCGCCAAAAAATGAGCCAACCCGCCCCGCCCAGCTTTTGAAAGTGGGCTGAAAAACTCAGTCCACCTTGCCCCGTTGGACGGGTTGGCCCGCCAGCCCGAGCCTATTTTACACTGACCCACCTCGGCCCTTCTATGTCCGCCATCAACCCGCCAAATGAGCCCGCCCCGTTGATGTGCCTCTGGCAAGTGTGGTTTTCCAATCTGGAAATTATAAGAATTGAGTAATAAAAGAGCATTTTAAATACATATTTACTTATTATATTGATTCTTCTATGTTAATGATATTTCTCACCTATTGATTGTGTTTTTACAGGAAAAAGAAATGAAAATTATACAAAGCCTATTAACGCAATTCCACTCGGGTGTAGAAGAGTACGTATTCCAGTAACATGGCGCAGACCGGCGCCACACTGGCGCGAACCCACGCCAGTTTACGAACTCCACACCGGAGCCTTGCAAGTGGCGCCAACTAGCGCCAAAATTGTGAAGCCAAGTAGAGCCAAGTTCTTGAAAATTCAAAAGCAACAGTGGAGTGGCGCTAGGTAGCGCCAAAACCATGCTACCTAGCGCCAAACTCAAGCAAGGTAGCGCCACAATTCATGCTAGGTGGCGCCATTTTACGAGCAAGCTGTTCTGACTTTGCAATTTTGGGCAAAAGCGTGGCGCTGACTAGTACCACACCGTTGCCAACTGGCGCCGGTTTGCGGGAAAGGTTTATCGTGTTTTCCGAGGGTATTTTTGGAAGAAGGAAAAAATGCGTATAAAAGGATCCTCTTCACAGAACCCTAGGAGACTCAGAATTTTCGGAGGACGCTGATGGTTGCGCTCAAGAACTCTTCTACTGTTCATCTTTTTCTTCTTTTGTTTTTATGTTCTTGTTGAATATTGGATTTCCAGTCATGTCAATGGTTGGCTAATTCTCTTTATTGTAGTCAGGGTCACGATCCATATGTGAACCCTTGATACAAAGGATTGATTTATCTTTATTCGTTCATATAATTATCTTTATCATTACTCTGTGTGAATTTTATATTTTCTTTGTTAGAATTGATCACTCTAATAGTTGATAATAATCTGAGGATTATGACCCTAGATAGGAATATTGAGGTTTTGATGTTGAAAGAGAGTAGGGTAACAATCTCTATGCATGCTAGGAATAGACGTTTTATCTGATTGCAGATGCTTAATTTATCACGTTTAATGCTTAAATCCATGCTGAACATTGCAAGGAATTGGGGTTCCAATTGGGGTTAAAGGGTTAACCCTGCAAGGAATTAAGGGTTAACTATTAAATCTTTTTAGATGATAATTTGTCTGAGTAATTATATAGATGAATGAATCATGGCTACAATGCTTTTCTCATATATTTCAAATCAAATCTCATTTTTGTTGTTTCTTGATCCTTAGAAAATCCCAAAAATAAGTCTTTATTTTCAGTTCTCAATTTACACATCTCGACAATATTTGTCACAAACTCTTTTGAACTCTTCCATTCTTACAGAGCACGTTTATTTGGTATTTGATCTCAATCCATGTGGAGACGAACTTTATTTATCACTTTATTACTTATGCGATCGGTACACTTACTGGTTAGCAACAAGTTTTTCGGTACACTTGCCGGTTAGCAACACCCGTCCCGCCCCGCTTTTGAGATGGGTTGAAAAACTCAGCCTGCCCCGCCCCGTTTAGCTGGTGTGGCGGGTTGGCCCGCCGAGCCGAGCCCATTTTTCCATCTCTAGTTTCAGCTATGCTATAGGGTTTTGTCCCCACAAAAGGCAAATTAAGGTTACTTATTATTAAGGGAAAAATATTTCTGCAGTTAATGCAGATAAGTTATCTGAATTTATTTCCAAAGCGATGTTGTTTTGGTATTGAAATCTTAAAAACTTATAAATATAAAGACTATTATAATCCTGAAATAAATTAAAATTACAAAAATACCATGATTTCCGCCTCAAAACGACGTCGTATTGGGCTTACTGCAGATAACTTATCTGCAGTAGCCGCAGAAAAAGCGAACCCTATTATTAAATACAAAAAAAAAATTACTTATTATTTTGATTTTCTCGTGTTGCTTTTCTTATGTTATGACTAAATTGAAAAGAAAAGATAGCTAAACAATCACATAAGAAGGGATTAATTGTGTGTTGCTTTTTCTTTAAGAAATAATGAAAAACAAAATCTTTTTATTCAAATTTAATCAAAAACAAAATTCACAGAGTATAAACGTTTTCCCAACATAAAAACAGAATTAAAACATATTACATAACATGCAATTCAAAGGTTTAACAACTGAATGATATAAACTGTGTTCGCAACGGAAAACTGAACGCGGGATTAATATTATACTTGCTTAACTATCATACAATACTTATTTTAAGTTACTAAGAGATTCCCATAAACCCACTTAGCATAAATCTCATTTTTTTCACTTTCCTAAATCTGAATACAATTCTGTCTTTTTAATAATGGGCGGATCCACACATTATTAATTTTTCTTCTTTTAGTATGTTAAATTAGACTCTATTACCACTTCAACATATACATGCCTCAATTAGAGTTCTCTAGCTCCGGTTATCACCGCTTGAAGTTGGACAAGCAAAGCTGCTAATCAACTTCAAACAGAGCACCAAACATCCCTCACCATTTCTACGATCTCCAATGATTTAATCAACCAAATACTCTCAAATTTTGAAACAAAATACTAGACACTTTCATCTTCACTTTGATATATCATAAGCCTAATTTGAGTAAGGATTGAGGGAGATATGACTTTTGGAAACAGGGGACCCGAACAGCCCCTGCACATGTCTAGTTTGGGCAGTGCTTGCTTCTTTCGGCCTACAGAATGCTACACAGCTCTAAATGATACCAAATTTGATAGCATAGCTGACATCCCAGGCTTTAAAATGGTGTATGAAACGTCCCAATTGGACCTCTATGGAGGGAGATATGCTCTCCCAAAGTTGGCTTTAAAACTGATCATTTCTTAGAAAATTCGACGGCATCTCATTTGTTTTATTAACTAATCTCACTTTACCAAAGTGTATTCTAAATCATTAATTGGTACCTAAATGACAAGGGTGGCACACAAGGACCAATAAGCCTTGGTGCTCTTACAACCCACAACATATTTACATTATCTCTCATTTCATTCATAATCCATTGCTTAATCAATTTACAACATAGTACTCATTTCGATCACATAATTCCAATTACATGCATTTGATATAATTTAATATCATCATAACCTAGAATAGACCTATTTCCCTTCTATTACATACATGCTTCATAAATTTACACAAGGTCCATAATTCTTTAAATTACATTCCTCTAAATACTAAATGTAACTACAAATAAAATGCTCCAAATAAAAATAACATAATTACTAGACTTAGCCAAAATACAACATGAACAACAAAAGCATGATACATGTCACACATGCAATGTAATATGTTCATGCTCTAAGTCTAGCCTATATAAGTAATGCAAAATGCATGCTATCATCATGCTCTCCAATATGTTATCCATATCCTCAACCAGTGGGCCTCTTTCCCAAGAACCCCGGCACCGCTACATCCACTTGAAATATAGCCCCATAATGCGGGGTGAGATATAAAGATATATCTTAGTAATCCAAAGGCTATGTAGGTTCACTTCGCCCAATGGATCACTCAGATGTTAAATAACAATAATATAACCATACAAATCATACGACCCAATGGCCTACGACATATCATCGGGCTCTTATCCAAGAATGCATCCTCGAGATGACATTTAAGGCACCTACAACTGTAACTCCCGAGACATTCTTAGAGTGCTCCTCAATGAATCACAACTCTATGGCCCCACGCCAATTGGAGCTCCTTACGGAGGCCTCTCCAGTGAAAGTCCCCTACGACATACGACAACTATCTACTGGTTAGAGATACGATACAACTCTATGTACCCATTCAACAACACATGCATGATCATGTTATACTTACACTATTGCATCAAACAACTTCCAACCACTACCCCAATGGGCATGTGGAGCACACACTAGGATTAACCCCAGTACCAAGAGATTACTTCTTTGAAGCTCCCGAGCTAGGTAGCTTCAATCACAAGTTACTCTGTAACTCTCTTCAATAAAGAAATGCCTACACAAAAGGTCATTTCCACATCATTTAGTGCCATAATAACAACCCAATTTGTCATCCAATCAATCATGCATACAAGTGATTCAATCAGTTACCAATATCCTTTTGGTCAAGGACCAAAGTCAATCCACAAGCTCTACGCTTCAATCTTCTAAGACTTAGTTGGTGGGAGGCAACCTACAATGATCACAAGCATATGACCATCAATCCACTTATTAACTAAGTCATAATTCAAATCAAACATCTAGACACATACTTCGTAATATCTTTTTTCATCCTAGGCCACTAGAATTTTATTTTCAAGTATTGATACATTTTCGTCACACCAAGATGAATCGTATGCTGACCCTTGTGGGCTTCAGTCATGACCCGGATAAAAAAAGGTAGGCATAATATTTTATCTATATATGTGAGATAAGATATTATTTATATCTGTTGCGATCACGACAAGTGCACCGATCGTACCAGTAATAAAGTGAAAAGTAAAGTATCATTCCTACGAGGATTGATCTATCAAGCACTAATTTCATTATGAAATCAAAGTTGGATCAACCGTAAAGGTTTTTGTGAATGTGATTGAAATATAAAAATAGATTCAAAGACTACTAAACAATTATCAAGACCAAGAACATGAACTCAATCTAAAAAAAGGAATAAAGATTAATGATGCAAAAGTGTAGCTAAGATTTTGATTTTCCCAATTTTCTCCTAATCAATCTAACATTTCCCTCAATTAATATTCAAACTTATGTTGTTGAATAGTTCATCACAAATTAATTAAAATTCAATCCCTTAGTATTTTAATTCCTTGACCTATTAAGAATCTTAATACCATAGTAATTCCGCTTAGGGCAAGCATTAAGAATGATGAACAAACAAATCATATGCTATATTAGTCTATCCCTAGATAAAAAAAACCTAGCAATTATATAGATCATAATTTCATTCCAACATCACTATTGTCATGCAAAACTCAAGTATCCTTTTATGAGTGATCAATTAACAAAAGAATTAAGAAAGAAAAGCAGAAAATAACACAACATGAAAGATTGAATATTAAATTGAAAAGGAAAAAAGTAAATATAATCAAGATTCAAAAGGTTCCATCTAGCTCTAACTACAAAAAGGGTTTAGCTAGACATTGCAAATAAACTAAAAAAATAAATGAGATAAAACTAGTGAAAACAATGAAGGGAGGTTGAAGATCGAGCTCCACGGTGAAGCTTTGATCGATCTTCAACTCCTCAATCCAAGAACAGAGTTTTTCCTCTCCTTTGGTCACAGAAGATTGAATGCCTTTTGCCCACTTTCTTTCCTATTTTAATAAAAAGATTCATGGGCTTTTTATTATGATGCTCATTGAGTTGCTTACTCCGCTATTGGAAAATGTGTGCTTTTGTGGTCATGATCGCTAAGTTTGCTGGCTAGAGCGAGTAAAATAGCCAGGAAATATGTGCAGTAGCCTCTCTGATGTTTTCTCGCAGAGTTCTCTCACTGGAGCGAGCAACTCAGCAAGCTGCTGTAAGAAATAACACCTTGTAGGATTTGTTCGCTCAAGCGAGCAATCTAGGGAATATAAATGGGCCTGAATTTTGTTTTCCTTTGGCTTCCTTTGTAACACCCTGTTCTAGAACCGGTTTCTTAACATTGACTTATGATATTAAGCGTAGTTACAATCACATTGGTTCAATTAAGAATCCGGTTAAATTTTTCTTTTAAAACCAAGCCGAATTTAAATTATCCAATTGCGTGACCATAACCATAATACATTGCGGAATAAAATAATTTAAGCTTAATACCATACTCTCATTTCATTATACCAAAGTTGGTTAAATTTCTTCCTCTCTATTTTAGCAATGCATGGTTTCAGACCGCGCCTCAATTGGAGCTATGTAGCTCAAGTTATGACCATTTGAAACCACACATGTTTATGTGGAAACAGGTCGTGCGCGCTAAAGCGCTGTCGGGCGCTTAAGCGCCCACTGGCAGAAAGAAACCCGTATTTTTGCAGCGCTGGGCGCTAAAGTGTTGAGTGCTTAAGCACGCATTTTGGGCGCTTAAGCGCGCTGAGGAAGAGAGTCTTGGCCCTCACAGGGGCAGCCAGGCGCTGAAGCGCGCTCCTGGGCGCTTTAGCGCGCTGACAGGGAATTTTCAGCACTCTCTCTTTTCTTTCTCAGTTCATGGGGAATGCATCCAGCCCCTTTTCTCAACACCTAATCAACATGCCAAAACCTTAATACATGAATATAATCAATACATATGCATCAAATGGTTTCCATGTCTTTCCATCATATCATTACATCATGTGTACATGCTTCAATTATAAAGCATGGGACTTAGCTACAAAACACAATGATCAACTCCTTGGCTCCAATCAACAAAAGAGATACCAAAGGGATGAGCATAGGCTAAGTCCAACCAATTAAACATAACATACATATGACAATTGACTTTCATTTAACATTCTGATACATAGGAATTACAAAATGGCATGCTTAATTCAAATGGTACTAAATCTTCATATATCCCTTTACTTCAAATATGGCCACTTGCAATCAGAGGCTCCTGCAGCATCCTTGCCTGAAAGGGGTCCCCAATAACACGGGGTGAAATATACAAATATATCCAGTAAACCAGGGGTCCTTGGAGCATCTCTCCACCCCATAGTTCAATAACAGTGTAATAGCAATAACAATAATAATGCAGTAAATACATATCCATGCAAGTGCGCACAACATCTCCAGGAGAGATCCCTCGAGCTCTCGAGCTGTCCTAAGGATACTCAGATGCAAATAGTCCTACTGGCCAGCTAAATTACCAAGTATGATTTACGCATCTTCATGCAACATACCAACATAGGGAAACACCATCCTATGTCACACCAAAGCATGCAAATACGTATAACAAAGATTACACTATTTCATTGCATTTATATACAACAACACAACCATTACCCGTTTCGGGTTTGGTGGGACAATAAAGAAATTACACCCAAGGTCCGAAGGCTTACCTCAAAGCTTCCAATTCAACCTTTGTTCTTCACCAACCTTCACGACACAAAACCAATTCCAAGGAGCTAATCGAGCTCCATAGCTTGCTCCAACGGTTGGTTACTCACGGTTGGTCCAAATGCCTCAATCCTAAGCATCACATGGACAATATCAACAATCAACCAAACCAAACCATTGATCACAAAACAAGCCAACCATAGTCAAGTGCATAATCTTGTAATTTTCAAAACAAAATCATACGAATAACTAAACTCATTTTCACCGATTAAATGTCATTCCTAGCATTTTTCTCAACATATACTAGGCCTCAATCTTCCTAGAACATAGCCAATTCACTCACATAATCATAAACCCTAAACACTATCCATCATCTCCCCCAATCATGCATTTTTCATGAAAACAGAGTTCAAGGAGTAGAATCTTACCACCAATTGTTGCACAACCAAGGATTGGTTACTGCTCAAGCTTTCATGGAGGTAGAAGCCAACAAATCTCTCATTTTTTCCTATGGTTCAAATTTTGGGAGGAAGAAATCTCACAACACAACACTCCCCACTAAGACCCAAGCTAGGATTATGAAAGAGGGGAAGATTTATAGTGGTTTAGGCTTTGGAACGGATGAATTTGGCTAAGGTTTGCCTCTCCTAGGATTTTCCCCTTTCCTTCCTCTCTTCTTCTCCTTCTCTTTTCTTCTTCTTCCTTTTTCTTCTCTTCTGTTGCATGCGGGTTGGGGAAGGGAAATATGGGTTCCTTAAGTGGCTTACCACTTAACACAGGTTAAATGAGTATTGGTTCATCTATCTATTCAACTCCATTAATTACCAAACTTTACCCAAAAGTCTGGAATATTTTTCTAGAAATATTTCTACCATTTTTATATTTTGGGTACTTTTGTCCACACCCATTTATACCCCTTAATTTTCACTGAGTACACTTTTTACCTCAAAAGTGACCCCAATTAATTTTGTTAGGGAATTTACTTATTTTTACTCACTATTACATGCTTAATTATCTAATCACATGTAATTTGCTAATTAATTATATTGGGCTATTATATCCTTGATCCATTAATGCTCCATCATAGCAATTTTAACCTGAAACCGATACAATCTTCAGTCAGTATCATACCAAACATGAGAACTCCAAAGTCATTTTGCAATTAAATAAAAGTCATCATATCTTTGACCATATTAACAGTGTTGAGCACAATTCACTCCTAAGAAAATAATATGTTTGACACTTAACACTACCTCTTTTCATGTTTATTTTACTTACTTTGCTTCACACCGTCAAATAATAATTTCAGCCGACTTTTATTTTCTCTCTCTTCCATTAATAGTTAAGATTGTGATATAAAGGCATGAAGATAAGTAAGCAAAGTGGGCATTAGAAAATATAGACGTGATATCCTTTCATTCTTTTTTATATATATGGTTTATTGTTTGTCCTATCACATGATATAAGGTTTTGTCCTATCACCCTTATATAACCATGTATATAGTTATAATATTAAAGTGATTTTTTTCTCTCTTCAGAAAATGGTCGGCTGAAGTGGAGAGAGAGAAAATAATTTTAATATTATAACCATGTATAGGGTACATAGTTATCAAGGGTGACTGGACAAAATCTTATATCATATGACAAGACACCTGATGAACCCAATATATATATATATGTGTGTGTGTGTGTGTGTGTGTGTGTGAAAAAAGTATTTCTCAAGTCACTTGAGATAACCTTATCTTTGGCTACCCAAAACTACGTCATTTTGTTTATTTATTTCTTTATATTAATTGATTCACCTTTGAAAGGTTATAATTCTTTTTTTTATTTCTCTTCCTTTATCACCATTGATCCATCTTTGTACGGTTATTATTTAGTGGTCAGAGCTAAATTTATCTCAAGTGACTTGAGAAACGATAAGCTTTATATACATGATATAAGATATGGGAAAAATGTGTATAATTTTAAAAGATGTAAAGTTGTGTCATTTTTTTTTAGTATTGATGAGGGGCTCAAGCCCAAAAAACCTAACAAAAACTACTAATCAGTAGCCTCCTTCTCTACCAAAGGCCCCAAACCAAGGGGGACATTATGGAGGACACCAAAAATATCATGAAAGTTAAACGCAGACTTAGAAATCTAGTCGGCAAAAGAATTTCCCTCTCTTCGAACATGCAGCAACCCAATGTTCCAATCCTTCTCCAGCCAGCTCTGGATACAATTGTTCAAGGAAAAGCAAGCACGGTCCTCTCTCCTGGTAATAAGCGCCTGGATAGCCTGAAGGGAATCACTCTCTACAATGAGATTCTGAGCTTTCATATCCCAGGCAAATTGAAGCCCCTTGAGGATCCCCCAGAGCTCTGCTGTCAAGGGGTCACAACTGCCAATGTTATATATGAACCCAGAGATCCATCTTCCTTGATCATCCCTTACGAGACCCCCACACGAAGCTTGGCAAGGATTCTTCCTGGTTGCAGCATCAACATTCAGTTTCCACCATCCAGACGGGGGAGGCTTCCACTTCACTATGTGCCTCTCCAAAGGGGCTGTTTTGCAAGAGTCGTTCTTCTCAGAAGCGTTCCTAATATCCATAATGTAATTCATGATGAGGATGTGGGGGTTGAAAGGTCTGACAAAATGAGCTTCATGAATTCCTTTGTTCTTCCAGTTCCATAAGAACCAGGAGGTAGTAGTGAAGATGTCTTACCAATCAAGGGGTTGCTTAGATATGTTCTTTCGGATCCACTCTTCATGGAGGAGGTGCGAAAAATCAATGGGAATATTACCCGAGAACCAGAACTTCCACACAGGGATCGTTTTTTTGCAATCCCGCAAAACATGCATAATGTCTTCTACTTTATCCAGGCACGTGTGGCAGAAAGGGGACCCTCCCCAATTAGCTGTGACGTCTCTGGTGAAAATACGACCATGGAAGGTAAGCCAGATGAAGTGGCAAAGACATTGAGGTCTTTGCCATTTCCAAATAGATCCCCAAATATGATCTCTGGTAATAGATTCGAATCCCATTATTGCGTTGTAAGCATGTTTAACAATGCTTTTGGACTTCGAATTGTTCCTCCACACTAAATGATCCGACTCCCCATCTGCTGTTGGGGGAATGAACGATCTTATGTGGTTAACTACCTCACTTGGAAGCACTCTTTGAAGAAATTCCATCCCCCCGTATCTACGTTCACCAGGTTCACAACTTTAGTCTCTATAATCGTCGCGAGAAGGTTGGATAGGCAGTGGACAAAAAAAATAAAGGTGTGGGTCCTACCTTTTTGTGACTGTAAAATGATACAAGTTATGTCATTTAAAAGGAGAAACAATTTTCCCATAAGATATTGTTTATATATCTTCTTCATGCCTAGTTTACTTACTTTTCTTCGCACCATCAACCTACTTTTATCTTTTTTTCTCGCATCCCATTATTAGTTTATTAAAATTGTGATCTAACTGTACGAAGAGAAGTAAGCAAAGTATGAATGAAAAAAAGGTTGACATAATATATATATATATATATATATATATATATATAGGGTAAAGTATTTTTTCAGTCACTGGAAATAAGTTATCTCTCGTCACTCCCAAAACTATGTCATTTTTAATTAATGAAAGATGTTTTTGTAATTTTAGGGAAATTAATGAAGAGTGTTTTGGTAAAATTCATATGATAAAAAGATAAATAACATTACATAAACACTATTCATTAATTCAAAACGATGTAGTTCTGGGGGTCAGTGGAGATAACTTATCTCTAATAACTGGAGAAATACTTTATCCCATATATATATATATATATGTATATGAGGTAAGATCCTTTAACACCTCATCTGAGTGCCGTTAGATCAAAAAAGATCAATGGTATCACTTGCTTACAAATCAGAGTCGTTGATCTTTTTTGATCTAACGACTTTCAGATGAGGTGTCAAATTTTAAATTTGACACCGATGTCAAAGAATTATATATATATATATATATATATATATATATATATATATATATATATATATATAACCCAATCTAATCCATTCTAAGTACAATCAACTATATGTTTGGACTATACTATATTATCTACATTTAGTAAAAGGTTCTATTTTTTCTCATGTTGTGGAGATAAGTATCTCCTACCATAAATACATAATATGGTGGGACCCACCATTTATTAAAAAAGAAAAAAGTGGTGACACAATTTTCTATGTGAGAGAAACATGAGATAGAAGATCAAGAAAATGCAATATGCCCGAGAAGAAAGAGTGGAAGTAAAAGGAAAGCAAAAGAAGGAAACCATCAGAGTGTCCTCTACGAATATAATGTTAGAATTCAGGTTCCTGTCATGATTGAAAGACATTACCTATGTTAAATCATGTTTTCCTATATTTATCTTAGAGATATATTTGAACTATATTCTTGCAACTTTTGTCTTTTTATGATCAATACCCTATCCCTCCCTCTTCTTCCAAAAAAACAAAAAAGACAAAAAGGTGTGTCAACAATGATGTATCTTTTGTTGAAATTACCAAACCAACATTCTTTCGATCATTATGAATCAGCTCATAACTAATTTAAATTATTGGTCAATTTTTTCTGTGCGGTGTTTGTAGTATTTTGCTGTTGTCTTGAACTGAAGAACCAAGGAATATTAAGTAAAATAGAAAGCTGAAGCGGCTTACCAAAAAACAAAAGAGAAAAAAAAAAAAACTGAAGTGAAGGGTGACATAAAGAGCTCCTATCACATTACAAAGATAGAGAGGAAAAACTCACATACAATGTACATTCCCTACTCCCAAATCTTTTCTTAACAAGAAACTGCGTCTCTTAACCATGATTTTGCTTAATTGATGATTGTATAAACACCATATTATTATTTAATAAGTCCTTGTGTACTACGATGGGTAACTTGAAGAAAAGTAAAGAAAAATACCAAGTTAAATGTTGATCCAAGAAACTCTACAGTAAATTGTGCTAATAATTTTGTTTATAAATTTGTTCAAACTACATTATGTCTAACTGGTTATACATTAATCAAGAGTGTATGACCGGTCATATTTATTGCAATTTGTAAAAAAAATTGTAAACAGATCTTTTCCCGTAGTAAATAATATTTACAACTTTAAAAAATATAGATCATGCACGTGGCTAATCAAAACCCGAAGATGGTTTTTTTTTTTTTTTTTACTTATTTAATTTCATTCAAATCATTTTCAGATAATAGTTGCTGTCAAATGGCCAAAACAAAAATAATCAATGCTGTGATAGGAGCTCAAGTCAGCATATATATATTTTGGGATTTATAATTCTCATGTAACGTGAGAATTGAAATCTCATGTTATAGAGATAAAAAACATGTGTGACCCATATGTTAGAAAAAATTGTATGTAGGACCCACATCAGCATGGAAATCAAAGGGTGTGTAGGAAGATTACAATTCTCATGTTAAATGAGAATTATAAAACCCATATATTTTCCCAATGAAATAGAGCACCATCATGCTAAATCGAATAACCTTTCAAGTGTTATATTATATCATGAACGTATATACCTCTAAACACTCTTGTACACCACTCCCCGGAAAGGCAAAAGAAATTTTTGGAAGGAAAATTAATCCATATATAAATTTAAGGGAGAAAGGGGGGAAGATGGAAAAACCAAAATAAAAAATTCAATAACAATGAATCGATTTTATCATTATTAATGACCACATTATTTCAGCCAACAAGTATTGGATCAACACCCCAAGTACATCAACCAAAAGAGGCAGGAACCAAGTACAACTACTGGGAGTAAAAGAGAAGATAATAAAATAGCAACTTGCAAGAATGGAAGAAATCTCAAGATGCAAATTGGCTCTGAGAGTCAGTGACTCTTGTGGCATAGTATCTAGCAATGAAATCAGAGGCTTTTCTATCAATACCAGGCTCTGCAATCCAACGTCCTCTATCTTCATCACTGACAAATACCCTTCTGCCACTACCTTCCCAGTGATCATCGTATGTACTTCCACTTGAGAAACAAGCCTTGAATACGTTGTAAAAAGAGGAAGAAGATGACCTTTTGGCTCCCATTATGGCTTCTCTGACTGTGATATGCTTCCTTCTGATGATAATGATGATGTACCTGCAAAAGGGTCACTTCTAGATTTTTCAAGGATGCTTCAGCTCTATGTTGCTGTGTATGTGTTGAGTACTACTCTGTCTATGTTTGGTTGAAACATGTAAGTAGCATACATATGGAGGTGTTGGTATTTATAGAGTGGCGAGTGGTTTAGACCAGATCATCAAATGTTTTACGACCAAAAAGGTGGATAAGGATTCCCTTAAACCACTTATAAGAATGGTTATCACGATTGTAAAACTCGAAAGAATCATAAGCGTTCTCGTCCTCTACTTTTCATTTGACACGCAATAGTTCTCCCCAAGTGATACACTCCCCAACTTTTTTTTTTCTTCATTGATATGATTATCACTTTGTTTCCCTACTAAGGATGTCTACCCCCTATACAAGTAATGCCTATGGAGTCAGAATAATGCATATATATACTCCTAATTTTGTTCAATCTATATATGTGATTTTTATTTTTTATTTTTTTTACTAGTGAGATGAAGATATGGGATGGGAATGAGAAAGGTATACAATAAAGTGTGTATTTAGGAGCTTTTCTATAATGAAATAACATATGAGCCAATTTGTTACAATGAACTCGTATGTATCAAAGAGGGTCGGAATGGACCAAAACGTGACTAGGCTAATAGAAATGGACCTTTGAGGGATGATAATACCTATGGGATGAGATTAAATTTTGTTCGAATTTTATGTTCGTTTGGATGACTTTTTTGGATTAATTTTATTTAAAATGGCAATTTTGAAATGTCTAGAATTTCCAAAAATGTCTAGAATAATCATAATTCAAAAAATTGTTAAGAGTTGTTTGTCAATATATATATATATAGGGTTTTATATTTCTCATTCAACATGAGAATTGAATTCTCATGTTGTAGAGACAAAAAGCATGTGAGACCTGTATGTTAGAAAAAATTATGTGTAGGACTCATATTGGCATGAAAATCGAAGGGTGTGTAGGAAAATTCAAATTCTCATATTAAATGAGAATTATAAAACCAATATATATATATATATATATATATATATATATATATATATATATATATATATAAGGGTGGCAAAAATGAGCCAATTCGTCGGGTTGGCTCGTAATCCGTTAAAAAATGAGTCGGGTTGGGTTGGCAAAAATGAGCTGCCAACCCGACCCGAGGCAGCTCGGAAAAAAATGAGTCAACCCGCGGGCCAAACGGGCCAGCTCGTGGGTTGAGATTTTTTTTAATAAAAAATACAAAATATAATATAAAAAATGGACAAAACTCACACATGTTGTCATCGTCTTTCTTCTTTCTCTAAATCTAAGTCTAGAATAATCACAATTCAAAAAATTGTTAAGAGTTGTTTGTCAATATATATATATATATATATATATATATATATATATATATATATATATATAGGGTTTTATATTTCTCATTCAACATGGGAATTGAATTCGCATGTTGTAGAGACAAAAAGCATGTGGGACCCGTATGTTAGAAAAAATTATGTGTAGGACCCATGTTGGCACGAAAATCGAAGGGTGTGTAGGAAAATTTAAATTCTCATGTTAAATGAGAATTATAAAACCATTATATATATATATATATATATATATATATGGGTGGCAAAAATGAGCCAATTCGTCGGGTTGGCTCGTAACCCGTTAAAAATGTGTCGGGTTGAGTTGGCAAAAATGAGCTGCCAACCCGACCCGAGCCAGCTCGAAAAAAAATGAGCCAACCCGTGGGTCAAACGAGCCAGCTCGCGGGTTGAGTTTCTTTTTATAAAAAAATACAAAATATAATATACAAAAATGGACAAAACCCACACATGTTGTCATCGTCTTTCTTCATTCTCTAAATCTATGTTCCTAATCTTCTCACATCCCTGCCATTTTTATATTAATAGTCTGTGTTGGCTCTATTTGGCTCAAATATCTTACTCACTTGGTAGCAAGTGGTTCTGATTGTTTTTTGAAGTTGGTGCAAATTTGTTGGGAAGAAAATTCGAAACTAGAATATTTTGTTTTTTATTCTCATTTTGTAACCCTATGTTTTAAGCTGATGGAAGCCACATAGCTGATGCATTAATACTACAGGTTCATTTAAATAGGCTGAAAATGAGTCAACTTGCGAGATATTTTTTCAAGTCAACCCACGAGTCATATTTTTGAGCCAACCCGTGAGGCAACCCTAACCCAACTCGAGTCGGGTTGGGTTGGGTTTTCTGACTCATTTTTTTTTTCGAGTCAACCCTAACCCGGCTCATTTTTTTTCACGTTGCATGCGAGTTGGGTTGGGGTCAAGCCGGATTGGCCCATTTTGCCAACCATATATATATATATATATATATATGTATATGGGTTCGCTTTTTTTGCAGTGACTACAAATAAGTTATATGCAGTAAGCTTAATACGCGTCCATTTTGGGACGGAAATCATGGTGTTTTGTAAATTAAATTTATTTCAGGTTATTATAGTCTTTATAATTATAATTATTTAGTTTTTCACTCCCAAAACGATGTGATTTTGAGAGTAAAAGCACATAACTTATTTACAGTAACTGCAGGAATATTATTATATATATATATATAGGTAAAATCATTTATGCAGCTGCTTTAGGTATAGCAACGACAAGTGTATGATTATGATTCCCCACATTTAATGCTTTTATCCTTGGGAAAAAAATTTCTGCAGTTACTGCAGATAAGTTATTTGCATTTATTCCCAAAAAGACGTCGTTTTGGTATTATAATCTTAAAAAATTATAAATATAAATATTATTATAACTCTGAAATAAATTAAAATTACAAAAGCACCATGATTTCCACCCCAAAATGATGTCGTATTGGGCTTACTGCAGATAACTTATCTGCAGTAACTGCAGAAAAAATGAACCCTTCATCCTTTGTATGATTATGATTCCCTGCATTTAATGCTTTCAAGTATATATATGACAAGTATTTGATTGCTGCACGTACAACAGCTGCAATGTAAATCCCACATATTTATATATATATATATATATATATATATATATATATATATATATATATATATATATATATATATATATATAGGCAAAATGATTTCTACAACTGCTGTACCTACAACAAGCTAGGATACACGTCAGGATTCTAGGATTCGCTGCCCATATATATATATATGATTTATAAGCATGTGACACTATTAATTTTTTTGATCTAACAACTCTTAGATGAGGTGTCAAACTTTAAATTTAATACCAATATCAAACGATCCTATCTTTTATATATATATATATATATATATATATATTAAGTGTGATCCAGCTAAGCACTTATTTGAAGAAAATATGAGCAAATTTAAATGTACCCAAAAAGTTTGTTTAAATTCCGTTTTAATAAATGCTTAGCTGGATCACACTTAATTTCGGTCTATTCTTAGATTTAATAACTTAGGCAATAGGAGCAGTGTTGACGGGTAAGTTTTGGTTAGTTAAAATAAAATATGTATAAACCAATCAAATTCCATTAAATTGTGTTTGTTTGAGTTAGTTACCCAAGTCAAACCAATCTAACCATAATCAAGTTGGTCCGATTCAGGCCATTGGGTGACACTACAAACACAAATTGTTTGTTTACAACATAATTGAAGAGGAACATGTTCTATAAGTAACCAAAACTTATTACATCCGTGTAAATTTTGTCTCCTATCTCTAATGAAGGAATTATTTTATTACTGTTCACTTTTTTTTCTTGTATTATTTTTTTATAATTCACTCAAGATAAAATACTTTAAAATATTTTATTATATTAAATTTTTTTTTGGTATAAATATTAAAATAATAATATAGTTGTAATATTCCCGTCTCGAGCCGGTTCAGGTACTAAAACATGCATCAACGGAAGACTTAACTTATAATCTTGCATTAGCTTACAAAATATGAGCTAACTTTTCTTCTTCTTCTTCTTTTCTTATTTCATTTCGCATGATATATAGCATTATATTCTTTCTTTCTTATCCATCATAATTCCTTTTCTAAACATTCATCTTTCATCTGTGACTATACGCAATGGCCCTTGACCATCTGAATATGACAACCAGTATCAATCCAGACGGAGTCTAAAATCGGACAGCGTAATGGCTGTAAACCGAACGAATGGGATTAAACCCCTCTCTCATAATCCATACCTGATAAACGTATCATCTTAAGCATATCATATAATCATATATTGTACAACAACGGACCTAATATCCATCCATGGGTGCATGCATAATTGGCTCCATGCCACAAAGTCTAACAGTTGACATGACTCAACACATGCACGTATTTGAACACTACATTATCATATAACAAGCCTAAGTATACAAATGTACATGCATCAAAACAAAAAAACATGTACAAAAGATATACAGTATAATGGATCAGACATCATGATCCCCACCTGAATAAAATACGAATAAGCAATAATATATGTCCTCTAGAATAATGGCAGCATAATGCTACCCAAAGATCATGTCTCTACACAATGATGATGAATCATCCAGAATACACATCTCCATTATGACGTCTCTGGCCACGGGTCATACCCTTGCCCCGTGAAGGCTCACCTACAATCTGTACACCTGAAATGATGTCCCCAAACGGGGTGAGATAACAAATCTCAATAAGCTTCGTGGTTATAGAGAATTCTCCATACCCTGAGCCCACTCCTGCATGAAAGTCACATACAGAGTATGCAAAGCATCATATAAACATATATCATAACTGAACAAAGCATATACACATATCTTATCAGAGATGTACGCAGTCATTCCCAAGGGAGGCCCCAAGCGGAACTCAACGCACGTGTTCCCAAGGGAGGACCTCGAGCGGAACCAAACACATATCAGAGGTATACACAATCAGTCCCAAGGGAGGACCCCAAGCAGACATCAGTGCACATAGAATCAATGGCCAAAGATCTTTACAAAAATCACATCAGAACAAAACATATCATATTATCAAATAGCAAAACATATCACATTATCAAATAGCAGAACATATCATATTATCAAATAGCAAAACATATCATATTATCAAATAGCTCTATATGAATGCATCTATACAAAACATCAAATACAATCATACAAGCCAACCATAGTCCACTAACCATGGTGGAGCACACAAGTAGGAATAGACTCCTTAAACATAGAGCTTGCCTTATTGAAGTTTTACAAGTGCTTACTTGTTTAGAAAGAAAGCTAAAACTTCCCTTCCAATGTTTGATCCACAATCACATCCTTCAAAATATATATTAAGTTAGTGGGTTACTAATACGTAGGCATAATAAAATCAGACCAATATTTTTTTTTTAGGCCCATTTCATTCCTTAATTTCATTTAGTAAAAAGTATAAAATCTAGAATCAAATAGATTATCTAACATACTCATATTCTTATTTTTATTCGATTTAATTCTTAGCATCTCCTGATTCGTTCTCTGAAACAATCAGAAGATAGCCTGTGATGTTCTGGTAACGTATCAGATTGTCCAAAACACTACACACTCATTTGCAGCAGGTAATAAGTTACCATAGACTATCTTTAAACTTTTCATAGTTTTTCTAGATTTTTATTCCCAACTTACCATAATCTAGCACTTTGACTGTTATCATTAGCCTTTAATTCATAGCATGTAGTAGTTGTTTATAACTTCCCAACTCAAAAGTGTTCTTGCCCTCCATTCACTATTCAGGTTCATTGTACTCTAATAACATTCTATCAAGGCAAACACCATTTACAATACAAGTTTCCAAATGCATAAATGTGCACTGACATGTTGACAAAGGCTAAGAGAGACTTAGATTCCCTTCTCCACTATAAATTTTGGCTATTAGAATTAACAATTTCAATTCCGACTAAAGTAACTACCAAAACAAATCAAAGATGCTCTCTGCCTCAAATTACTGCATTGCAAAATCTTACAAACAATATGGGACCTCTATCACCACAATATAATTGCTATCTGTCCAGAACAGATAGCTTCAAATCAGATTCCAATAGTTGTCGGAAGGGGAAATTTCTACAATACTATTCTCTTATCTACTTTTCTATACATCCCTCCAATACAAATTAAACACATCTGCTGATTGATGACATGGAAAAGAAAAAAATATATATTAAAAACAAATGTTTAATTTTCAATGGCAGTAGTACATACTACTGCTGTACCAAAGATGAGCTCCTCAGAGGGGCACGTTTTTTCTGCTTGAAGACCATCTAATTAACCAGGCTAAGATAGAATCTGAAATGCTGCATAATAGAAAAAGTGTCCAACAAGGTTGTTAAATTTCATGTCATATAAGGAAAAAGTGAAACATGAGTGAGTTGATAGGTATCTGTACTCCAGCTTACTAGGCATATAGTATATATATTTTGGACTGAAACAATGTAAGAACTAAAAGGTAAAAATATAATTGAATAGTATTCCCGTCACTGAAAGTAATAGTCATTGATTGATAAACAAGATGCTGGAATGAGGTTCCAATCTACACTTTGGTATCTTGTCATTCTGATGTACATTTTGTGGTGATTCAGTTCAACCTTTGCCGATGGTTTTCTTAGTGAACCCCATATGAAGCAGAGAGGACAAAACTTCCTTTATGCAAGTAAAAGTTATGTTTCAACTCACGTTTTTTGGTTTTAATGTATAACAAACCAATTCAACCCAAAAGCTTAAGCTGTTGGATGAAGTTACATTAATGGCTGATGCCATATAAAGAATCAATTCAATCCAAAAGTTTAAGTTGTTGGGTGAGTATACATTAATGATTTTATATATCTGTTGTCACTTGGGAGTATCCATTTCCAAAATTGAAAAAGATGCAAGTTTATCCTTGGAAATTTGAAGGCAAACGAATTTTATATGTATTTACCATATTCCATTTTGATATGCGGTATGTATGTATGTTAGCACACAAGGAGGAGCTCAAAACACGTTGAGCTGTTGGGGAATAGGAGCTAGGTCTGTATCATTCTCAAGGGGTGAAGTATCTCAATATACGGGCGTTCAAGAAGGCAATGGTATAGATCAAGACTTAAAAAGAGTCACCATAACAGTCGCTGAAAAAGCTACAAGGGGTGTATGAAAAGGCTACCGTGGCTCTAAAATCCGGCATTGCATGTACATTTTCAGCTGGGGGAGAGAGAGCTAAAACCATTAACCTAGGTCTCACTCTTGTAACGAGACACTTCCTCATGATTGTGCGTGTACCGTATTAAGCTTTGTAAAAAAAAAAACAATCACTCTCGTTTAAACTCGACTAGCAAGTGTGGGGCGGAGGAAATCCTTGCATGTTTAAGCTATGTAAGGAAAGAAAAATCCCCTATGATAAGATTCATGACTTCAATTGTGAAATACTATTGGACTAGGTCCTTAATGGGTTTTGGACGGCTAGCCCAACTTATTGGGTCTATGTACCAACAAGAACATATATATATATATATATATATATATATATATATATATATATATATAAATCCAAAATTTAAGACATTGTATTTATGGATTCGTTAACTTATTCACGAAAGACTCAAAACGGATGTTACTTTCCATATTAACTGAATTTTAAGTTTCTTTTCTTTCTTAAATACAGCATTAGCTGCAGCATCCATATTGGAGTTCAATTTACTTAAACGAAAAATAACCTTCATCATCTCAATTTTTTGCAAAGCTTAGTTTGATTATTGGGATGCAGTGAAAGATCAAAGCAAAATATGCCCAAGAAGAAAGAGGGAAAGAAATCAACAGTGTCCTATACAAATAGAAGTTAGAATTCAAGTTGCTGTCACGTTTTAAAAAAATCAATGATACAAAATCATATTGTCCTGTATATCTTTGAGATATATTCTTGCACAGTTTGTCTTTCTATGATCAATTGTCCCCGCCCCCTCCAAAAAAAAGTGTGTCTACGATGACTTTTATTTTTTTTATAAACTTACCAAACAAAACATTCTTTGGATCAATATGAAGCAGCTCATAACTATTTGATTTTGAAATTGTTTTTAAATTTGTTTTTACTCAAAATTATAATATTCTCCTGTTGTCTTGAACAAAAGGACCAGGGAATATTAAGTAAAGAAGAAAGCTGAAGTGAAGGGTGACATAAAGAGCTTCTATCACGAGAAAAAGAGAGAGAGAGAGAGAGAGGAAAAAATTACATACAATGTACATCGCGTACTCTAAAATTCCCTTCTTGACAAGAAACTGTGTCCCATCATTAACATGTTTTTGCCAAACTGATAATTGTATAAGCATTATTTAATTAAACTAAGTTGAGTGCTTCAATATGTGTAACTTGAAGAGAAGCATAAAGAAAGTAGCATGGTGATTGCTGATCCAAGAAAATACAGTAGACTTTGTCTAACAATGGTGAATGATATCCATCCCTTGAAAAAATATAGATCACGCACTTGGCTATTCAATATCTGAATAGAACTTTTTTTTTCTTATTTAATTTTTAATCAAGCCCTTTTGAGATATTATTTGCTGTCAAATGACCAAAATAGAAATGATGATGTGATAGGAGCTAAAGTCAGCATATTTATCTTAATAGACTAGTGCACATATTAAAATTTTGGGGCAGGTTATATTTACAAACTTTTTTGTTTACAAACTACACTATGTTCTCCCGGGAGAACACTGGTTACACTATGTTCTTCCGATAGAACATAGTGTAATTTGTAAAAAATTTAAAAAATAGTTTGTAAACGGATCCGTCCCGTGCCTATGAGAGGATTCAGAGCTCATCTCCAATCTTGCTATATCATATAATCTTCCAAATAAATATGCTGAAGCTATATATCATGAACCAATATACTGCTAAAGACTCATACGAATCAAAATTCTAATAATAATGAATAAATTTTAACATTATTAAAGACCACATTATTTCAGCTAACAAGTATTGGATCCACACTAGGAGGGTTGGGAGAAATAGGAACCAAGTACAATTGGTCTGAGTAAAAGAGAAAAAAATAAAAATAAAATAAAAATAGCTACATGGAAAGCATTGAAGAAAGGAAATTTCAAGATGCAAATTGGCTCTGAGAGTCAGTGACTCTGGTGGCATAGTATCTAGCAATGAAATCAGAGGCTTTTCTATCAATACCAGGCTCTGCAACCCAACGTCCTCTGTCTTCATCACTAGCAAATACCCTTCTGCTGCTGCCACTGGCTTCCCAATAGTCATCATACCTGCTTCCACTTGAGAAACATGACTTGAATACACTGCAAAATGAGTTTGAAGATGACCTCTTGGCTCCCATTGTGGCTTCTCTGATAGTGATGTGCTCCTTCTTCTGATATGATGATGATGTGCAAGTGATACTCACAACACTCTCAACCCCTTCTAGTTTTTTCAAGGATACTTGTGTACTTTGTTTATCTTGGTTGTAAGTAGCATACATGGAACTGTTCGAATTTATAGAGTGGCAAGTCACATGGTTATACCAGATTTCCTACTGTTTTATTATAAAAAAATAAAAAGGAGGGTAAGGATTCTCTGAAATCACTCACTAACAAGAATGGTTGTCATGGTTGTACGTAAAAAATCAGAAAGAAGCATACGCGTTCTGATACTCTACTTATGAATTGACACGCAACAATTCTCCGCTAGGTGATATTGTTCCCAACTTTGCTTTTGTTACTGTTATCACTTTGTTTTTGTTTCCCAACTAAAAAAGATGCCATTCCTTCTTTTTATTATATAAATAATGCCTAGAGAATTAGAATAATGCCTATACTCCTAATTTTGTTCAATCTATGTATGCCACTTTTTCTCTTTTTCTTCTTTTTCTTGTTGAGGTATAAGGTCTGTGGTGTGGTGGGGAAGGTATGCTAAAACTCCCCTTGTGACAACTCTCAGGCATTTGTGACAACTCTCAGGAATTTGTGACAACACTCATCTTGGTCATTTCGGTCATTTACACCATTATCTAATCAGCTGTAATGGCATTATTTAAAGAAATCTGATCTTAATAAGTATTTTTTTTATTGTCATTATGAAAATTCTAGAAATAAGTACTTCAACTAAGAAGTAGTAAAAATCATTTTTAATGTGAACAAGTGCATGAAAATGGAATTTTCCATCAACTTATTTGTTCTGAACCATCTTATGGTCTCATATCCCAATAACCTGATAGCAAGTGACTAATTAAAGAGATTAGGATAAGTCTATTATCCTATCACTAGAAGATAAAGGATAACCCACATATCTTATCATTTCATATCATTTCTACGGTAACTCATCTATACACAAGGAGTTAAATTTATGAAGTAGGTACATTTTGCCTCTATTCTTTAGTTGTGCACACACCCCACACTCTAGTTACCGTTTTTATTCATGTACTATGATGTGCAATTCCTTACTGTCTCTTCCATAGACCCTCACAAACTATTGATCCAATATATAAAGGGTTTTATATTTCTCATTCAACATGAGAATTGAATTCTCATATTGTAGAGACAAAAAGCATATAGGATCCATATGTTTAAAAAAATTATGTGTAGGACTCACATGTTTGAGAATTATAAAACCCATATATAAATACCAACCTCTAGTTGCACATCCCAATTGCATCATATATATCTTATTCTAATTTGAAGTGAAGACAGTACATTACTAATTTAATAACGTAACCAATTCTGAATATACATTAATAGCCAACATGTGGCTCATGTACAAGCCCCATTTTTCTTCTTTTTCTTCTTTGACGTGTATAAGAAAAAGAACACGAAAAAAGAAACTAAAGACCAAATTCTCTTACAATTTAAATCATAAATGCAACAATTTTTTCAAGCTAAAGTAATTAAGATTTTGTGTTATTTTCTTTTGTTAATCAAACAATATTACAGTTGAAGCCAGCCACCATCGATTTTCTTTTAATTAGATTAGCACCTTGTAAAATAAATATAGTTATAGTTAATTAATAATAAAATTAGATATCACTCATATTTTTCTTGAAGGAATCATTAGTAAAAAGTATTCAGAAAATAAAAAGAAAATAAAATACACAATAATTTAAAATTTACTTTTTGAAATTGAAAGTAAATGAGACGTGTGTAAATATATGAATTAAAAGGATTGACATGTAACTAAAGTTGTTAATTGTAACCCAATTGGGTGCAGTTGGTTCCTTGACGCTGAGTTAGTGGGGTTGGACATGTGTTCGATTCCCACTGAATGCATTCTTGGGGAGGGGTTGAACCTTTAGCCATCACTGACCTCCGCACTCCGGATTAATCCCATAGCCGGCTCAAAGAGTCGAAGCTTGTGGGGATACAGGAGCGAGCCAACTCGCCTCAAAGAGGTAATTAGGGTTGGGTAACTCCAAAAAAAAAAAAAAAAGTTGTTAATTGTAAACCAAATATATGAAGATACAAATTAATTATAGCAAAGTTTATGAGAGCCACAGACATATATCTAATTTTATATGATATTATTACACATTAGATTAAATGGCATTGTTATGTTCAGACATGATATTTGCCTGGAATGCAACTATGTCTAGAAGAGGCATTAGAAACAGATTATAATATCACTTGAACAACCACTTGTTTTTTGCATGTAAAGTTGGTCATCGTACTTTGTACGCGTATAGAATTCTCTTAACAAAGCAAGCTTTGCAGGATTGCTTTCTTTCTGCCTTTTCAGCTTTTATTGATATATTATATGTATTTATTGATATAGTATACATGCATTATTCGTGATCTTTAGGCAAAAGCAGCTAGCCATTGCTCTGTGTGATGAAGGCTTAGCCCTTGCTCTCCCAACAGAGAGTGCCCTCAAGCTGTCTTACCTTTATGAGAACTTAATTCTTAAGGGATCCTCAAAGAAGAATATAGGTGGTATATATGTATACAACTTGTACAATTGAATTTTGATCAAATACAAGGCAAGATATCGTATCTTTTCTTTTTCTTTATGTTTTGGTTATGTTGTATTAATCATTGCTAAAGGTCTTTCTTAGTTGTAATCACGAATCATAGTTTTATTTGTTGCATCGTTTTCTTTTGGCCCTTTATTGGGGTTCAATATTCGGTAAAGAGCAAAGCCTGGTACAATTAGGGGTAAGCCTATATAAGTGCTATATATAAATGGCCAATTTATACGCGTTTTCTCACATGTACCTTCCCCCCATAAAAAAATGTACGTTCCGCAGCATATATACAATCCGTCAAAAAGAAACTTGTGATTTGGTAATCTTCTAATAGATGCTGATTATTAATATTCAACATAGACACTTTCAGTCCAACCACCTAAAGCTTATGTTGGAATTCCACTATTTAGAGGCATCTCGTTTCAGTTATAAATAAGTACCATTGCGATTTCCCCATATCTGCTTGGTGATAGGAAATCACGCAATATTTCATATAGAAAATTGTGATCTAGATCATTTCAAAAGATAAAAATCAGAAGATCGAGTCTAAGATTTTGGTTAAAAGATAAGGATAGTTTAGATAACACATGCAACGGAAAATGTGGTACAAGTGGATAATAGGGAGAAAAAAAAAGTCCGTGGAACTATATATGAAATCATCAGATGGATGAATGATAAAATGCATATACAGGGGGCAATGCTGGTTTTTAATATCATTTCACGAATTATTGATCTTTGTAGCTTAGCATTGAACCTTTACTTGACTACCCAAAACAATAAAAACAAAAAAAAAACTTTTCAAATCAAATAAACTATCAGTTTTTACCGGTTCAACTAGATTTTAACCAATTCTAAGTTTTTTATTTTGAGTTATGCGGATCAAATATAAAACAGATAATATTATTATCCTTGTGCATAAGCTAATTCACATTATGCCCAAAATGCATCGCAAGCGCCCTTTTATGGCAATTAAAATGGACTTGGAGAAAGCCTTAGATAGAGGTGGGCCTCCATTCTCCCATCTAATGTTCGCTTACGATCTAATATTGTTTGCGGAGACATTGCTTCCTCATATGGAAATAGTGCTGAAATGCATCAATTTGTTTGAGGAGATATCATGATTGAAATTGAGTGTTAAGAAGACTAGTGTATTCTTCTCCAAGAACACGCCAGAGCAGTTTGCTAGGGACATTATTGAGAGATGCGGTTTCAAACAGGTGCGCAATTTTTACCCCAATATTCCCCAGTTGTCCGACTGTTGCTGAGCAGTTTTGGATATCAAACAGACCTCCCCAAAAAGTAATTCTTCTACACCTTCATCTCGATCAAAGGTGGGATCCCAGATCGCTTGAAGCTTCCTATTCGCCAGGAGACATTTGGGTGCTTGGATGATACACGGGAGTGCAACCAAATAAAACTATGAGCACATTATTGATAAAGTTACATCTTTGGAGGTTGGCAGCAACAGACTTTCATAAAGCAGGCATGATTACGCTATCCCAATCCATTTTATCTTTGATTCCTTACTTTCACATGCTGCATAGGAAGATCCTTATGGCCATTTGTGATGAAATTGAATATATTCAAAGGAGACTTATATGGGGTGAAAGTGAGACTACCCGTAGGCATCATGTGATTGGATGAGATACCTTAACATTGCCAAAGGAGTTTGGGTGGCTAGGACTGAAGTGGCACAAAATTATGAACGCTGCTTTCCTTTCAAAGTTGGTGTGGTGATTCCATAACGAAGCAGACTCTTTATGGGTAAGATTCTTGAAAGGAAAATACATAGGCAGCGAGATTGATGTCTCTACATTGTGCGAGAGGGCTGTTTGTTCCCGGCTATGGTCGGCTTTATGTCGGGTTGGGCTATTTATGGAAAACAATGTCATTTGGAAAATTGGAGATGGTGCATCAATTTTATTATGGAAGGATAGATGGGAACTGAAACATCAACCTTTGATTGAAGGAATTATTAATCATGTACAGGAAGAAGAAGCCCACAAATGTGTGTATGATTATGTGGATGACAACGACAATTGGCAAGTTGAGCTACCTGATAATACTATATAGCAAATTCGAAGTTGCTTGTCACCTACTTTGGAGGATGGATCAGATCATCGGGTTGGAAGACTTCAAAATACGGTTGGGGTCACGGTAAAAAACTGCTATACATCTCTATTAGGGGCCATGACGAATGATGTTCACTTGCCATGCATTCTGGAGAAATCTGTGGGGTTGGAAAAGTCCTCAGCATATGAAAAATTTTCAATGGAAGTTAGCCCATAACATATTACCTAACAAAGCATGGAGTGCTTACTGGTCCCATGGGGATCCTCGATGCCCTATCAGCAATGAACAGGTAGAAATCTTACTGAATATTGTTTGGGACTATCCCATCATCAAAAATATATAGGCTATTATTTTGCCTCCTTCAGATAGGGAAACCTTCTTCGAGGTTGATTTACTTGAGTGGCTACAATAGAGCTCGAGTCATAAGGGAGAAAGTATAAGTACGATCCCATGGGCTACTCTTTTTGTTGTTGGCTGCTGGATGATATGGCAGTGGTGTAATTTAGTTGCATATGGCCAACCAGCCCCTCCTTTTATCCACTAGTATTTCACTGTGATTAAAAATGTGCAGCAAGTATGTGATGCGTTTGTACAAGACACCTCTCTTCTGGTCCAGCGTATTGTTATTTGGCTTCTTATGCTAGAAGGACTTATTGAATTAAATACATATGATGCTTCTATGGAAAATACAGGGGTTGCTGCTGGTGGTAGGTTGTTGCAAGACTCAAGTGGTAGATGGAGAGGTGGTTTTTCTTACACAATTGGTCATTGTTTAGCATGGAATTCAGGACTGTGAGATGTTCTGAAAGGACTCCAACTTGCTTGGAGTGAAGGTGTATTTATACGTGAGAAAGCTATGATGTTGTGTTGCTCATTAGGCATGGTGAGAAAGCTCGTAAGTCATCTTTGGTGACTCGGATTCGAGAAATAATCAATTGTAACTGGCAAGTCCACTTTATTCATTCATTGAGGGAGGCTAATTGTTGCGCCGATTACTTGGCAAATCTCCTACTAGACCACCCAGACGTGAATGATGATTCTGTCAGAACCTCCTCATGGATTACTCTTACTTTTGCTTGGGGATTCCCCAGCCACTCCTCAAATTAGGGGTGTCAGTTGATTCTTTTCTTTTTGTTTTCTGCTTTTTAGCTTTTCTTTGTGTATAAAAAATCATATAAGTTATTGGGATTAATATTTCTCATGATATATGAGATAGTTTTATTTCCTACACATATAAAATTGTGTGAGGTCTATATGGATCCATGCGAGCAGAAAAAAAGAGAAAAAGAAAATACGGGTTTCACACATTTTTATTATGTGTGTGATAAATAAAATTTTATCTTAGAAATATTAATCTCTAAGTTATTTTTCATGTGAACCAGCTACTTAAATGCAATAATTTATTCTATGAATTAAACTTTTTTTTTGGTTTTCCAAGGTATCCTCCAGCCGACAGCCGAAGACTAATCCTCTCGAGGCGGGAGATCACATTAATTGGGTAAACATCTCCCAACAAAGCTTTTTCTATACACACGGCCAGGGATCGAACCCCTGCCAGCATACTTATGAATTAAACTTGAAAATTGGCTAATTTCCTTATATTTTACTTCCTATAAATGAGTAAATACCTTTTTTTTTACTTTTATTTCATGCCACGCAGGCATCCTAATTTGAATAGAACGTTTATGAATGCAAGATGGAAATCTAGGGTAGTGTTTGGTTGGGAAGAAATTTTTTAATAGCAAAGAAACGTAAATAGTAGGGATCTGCAGGAAAAGTGAGTTAGATAGGAAAGTTTTAAAAAAGTTGTTTGGTTGGGTAAAATTTTACCAGGAAAATTGAATTAAATTTCTGAATGTGTGTTTGGTTGAAGATAAAATATTGATGGGAAAACTTAATGAAATTACAAAACTATTCTTGTAAAAACAATGAGGGGTAGGCCACGAGTATCATTTGGTCACGTGTGGTTAACAATGAGGGGTAAAGTTGTCATACATCCTACTTTTTTACTTATCCGCTTTTCGCACAAATACCACCATATCAGACGGCTTTGTAAACAGTGTTTTTGCAAGATTTTACTTGTTTTGTGGATTGCTATGCAAAGCCAATTGACGGACAAATATACAGAATTGCTTTTACCAAACGTGGGTTTCAGCAATCCCACCTGCACTTTGACAAACAAATTTTTACTTCTCCCGAAACAAATACTACCTAGAAGATAATTGGGCTTGGATTATGAGCGAGAATAAAAGAAAGAGATAAGTTGGAAAATATTTAAAATAAATTAGTTATAATAATTTTCCAATATTACTAAAAGCAATAATAATAATTTTCCAATGATATATTCACTCTTTTCCTTTATCCACTGTTGAATGCTTCCAACAAGAATATTTCAAAATTTAACAGAGTCAGGGGTTGGCTTGTAGACACGGTACACTTTTTATCTTTAACTATTAAATTATTATTTTTGGAAAGAATATTATAACAATCAATTAGTGTTACTATCAATATTACTGCTAATCAATTCCACTGTTAGATCCATTATGTTGATCCATATATTTAATTTCATCTTTATATGGTTATGATTCCCCATATTTAATACTTATATTTATTTTCATCTTTGTATGATTATATGAAAACGGAAATCATAATCATACAAAGATAAAAATAAATATAAGTGTTGGATTAATATAATTGATCTAATGGTGAATTAATTGGTAGTAACATTAATAATAACACTGATTAATTATTACAATATCCTGCACCATTATTTTTTACGAAATTATCAATTTCGCCTACTAAACATCCACTTGACATTAATTGGGTTTGATATCAAACAAAACTTGATTGAAGGATTATTTTGATGTCAAAATATTTAAATTAAGAACCAAATTGACATGTGAATCTCGAGTGAACTATATATTGATAACCTTTTTCCTTAAAGTTTAACATTATGATACAAATTATGTCAATCTTATCAACGTTTAATAATAGATTACAAATCGCTAATATTTCTATAAATTCGACTAACTATTTAGTTTTAAACATTGGGTTAATACATATTTGAAGAGAAATTTAGGATATATTAATGAAAAACTTAGCCAAAAAGCATTTTTCATGTATAAGCCAGAAAACTTAAGAATTTATCACTTGGGTGAAAAAATTTTAAGTGGTTGCTAGTGGGATTTTTTGAAATTCCCATAGTGGAAATTTTATTTACCTACATTTAGTATAAGGTTTATGAAAATTTTATGGGGAATATGATTTTTTTGAAATTTTATTTTGTGTATAATTTTCTTACAAAATATCATCTAAAAATATCTCAAAAGGATGATATTCTTGAAATCTTAGATGTTGGAAAAAATTTACATTTTTTTGGGGACAAAATTTCAGTAATATTTTAATATATTAAATAATTTTTGTAATAACTTTCACAAAAAAATGACCTTCCCACTATACTTTTGGGAATCATGATTTCTGACTACAAAAAAAAAATGTATTCTTTATCAAACATTCCCCCTAAGGTACATAAATTTTTCGTGTACAGCCAAACACTTAAATAAATTTGATTATTTTAGTTAGATCTTGCTGCCTTGGATGTTTTCGAGGTAGCTTCTATGGTTTTTGCCGTTGGATGTTTTCGATGTAGCATCCATATGTGGTGTTTTCCTTTCAGTCTCTTGGCCGATAGATTAAGAGAGTTTTGACAGCAGAAGCGTTACAAACTTGAAAATTTTCAACAACGAATATAATAAAAAATATTTAATAATTAACACGTGTAACGGATAAATGCATTTATAATAAAGCTTATCCAATCTTATACATCAAGGTAAAAATGTTGATTGTCTATCATAAGAATTTATTAATGCTCTGGCTGACCTGCAGAGGCTCAATATATTGGATTAGGTGACAAAAGTCGAATAGAAGTACAATTTTTTTTTTTTTGAAAAAAATGTTTATCCTTATGAATGACACAACTTATATTCTTTCACTCTCACAAAAAAGTTGGACCCACACTTTTTTTTTGGGTCAACTCTCTCCTCCTTTATCTATCTCTTTCTCTCTCTCTTAAAATAACACAACTTTACATCCTTCAAAATGACACACATGTTACTCTATTTTTTTTAGTACAAAATAGAAGGACATTTTAGATAACACCCCATAGTGAACAATAGAGCTTTATCATAGGAAATTTTTCTTTCCCATCGTACACATATAATGGTAAAGAAATGTTACTCTCCAATAGATAAGACACATAATTTTCACATCTTTTTACAAATTGTTACTCTGTTGGATTTTAGAGCTGTTTTAGACAAAATACCACCTCTCTTTCGTAGTCCTTTTTTAGGATAGCACTCCTATGACTTCCTTAAAGCTTTGATTTTGAACACCTCCATATCGACATACTATATCCTCCGAGAGATATAGCTAAATCCACAATAATTTAATCAACAAATTAATAGTTTTGTGTTATTTTAAAAGTAAATTCCATTTTTTTTTGGTGAAGGAGTAAATTCCATTTTAATTCTTAACAAATAATGCTAATTTGATTCTTAACATCAGATTCAGATTCTCGATTATTTATTCCCTTTGTCAAGTTTAGTCTGTACAACATTCACCTTATTGCCTCTAACCTTAAGTGATTGAATTGATAGCATTAATCTCTAAAGAACTAAATTAATAATAAGTCTTCATGGACCGAAAATAAAATCTTACTCTTTTAAATTACAAGAAGGATGATGTCACAAACAAGGGTTGAATATTAGAGGTATTTAAAACCGAATCAATATGATTAAGATTTAGAAAATTGAGCCGCAAAAAAATACAAATTAAAAAACCTAAATAATAAAAAATAATTAGATTTAATGGATATTCAAATCCAAATTTAAAAGTTGACTTCATCCAAAACAAACTGAGATTTTGTGTGTGTGTGTGTGTACAATATTTTAATTAATAGAATTTCATAATATTTTTATTTAATTAAAATTTCTTATTATATCTCAAGCCCAGACTTAATTTTCTCGCTTGAATTCATACCTATATTAAAAGGTTGGAAATTAAGTTAGAATAATATTTAGAATTTAAATTTATGTTTTGGTGAGTTTATTTGAACTTGTATTTATTGTATTTTGATGTAGAAGCAAGACTTATATAATTTGATATATTCTAGTAAAATTTGATTTCTATATTTTAATGAACTTATATATTAAAATAATTCTAGCAAAAAATTTAAGATGTTTGGATTTATGTTTTCAGTCAAATCGATTAAATAATATTAAGAAAAGCCAACTAGATTGGTGTTAGTTGGCTTTTCCCCCACAAAATCAATCCTATTCAAATCTAGGGAATGAATACCCATACTCAATGTGAAAACACCAAAAATATGGATCATATGTAATTAAATAGATAAAATGATTCCTATGAATGCAAGATTTACCCAAAACACCTTCGGTTAGTTTTTATATTTTTAATATGGGTTTATCATCTATCATTTAACATAATCATAAAATTTTTCCTACACACATAATATTTTGTGGGACTCACAGTAAAAAAACTCCGGCACGCAAAATGAATCTCTATAACATAACACAATCACTTTTCCTACAACATAACTCTTATAAAACCCTTTTAATATTTTTGGTCTATGTATTAGGATTGTTGTACATTACAGTTATTCTGTCAAATTATTCTTTTTTATTTTGTATACGGGTTTAGTGTTTGTCATTTTAAATAACACAACTTTGTATCATTTTTAATGAAACTACGTCATTTTGATGTGTTTTAACATTTTCTTTAATTTATAAAATTAGAAATAAAAAGAAAATAGAAGAAAGAGAATGTAAAAACACACCAAAACGACGTAGTTTCATTAAAAATGACGTAACTTTGTGTCATTTAAAATGACAAACATTTTTCCCTCTGTATACATCGGTCAAATTATTCTTTAATGAAATACTTTAAGTGATTCCGATCTCTCTTTTTTTAAGTTAAAAGTTACTTTTAAATTAAAGATAAAAAAATTAAAAATAAAACTAAAAGTTGTTTAATTATTGGGTTCACTTTTTCTGCAGTTACTGCAAATAAGTTATCTGCGGTAAGCCCAATACGACGTCATTTTGAGATAAAAATCATAGTATTTTTGTAATTTTAATTTATTTCAGGGTTATTTTAGTCTTTATAATTAACTTTTTAATGTTTCAATCCCAAAATGACGTCGTTTTGGGAGTAAATGCAGATAATTTATTGACAGTAATTGCAGAAATATTTTTCTGTTAATTATTATATAAAAATTTAACTTAAATTCTATTTAAAAGTTGTTTATTTAAAAAGAAATTGTCACTTAAAAAAAGCTCTTATACATCATAAGAGTTTTTAACTTTTTTTCTTCGTTATAAGAATGAGCTCATTTTTTCTACGGTCAATGTAGATAACTTATTTACAGTAAACTCAAAATGATGTCGTTTTGAGGTGGAAATCAAGATATTTTTATAATTATAATTTATTACATGGTTATTATGGTCTTTATTATTATAATTTTTTAATTTTTCAATCCAAAACGACGTTGTTTTGAGAGCGAATTTATCTACATCACTTTAGAAATATTAAAGCCCATAAAAAAGGTCTTTTTATCATAAAAGCTTTTATAAAAACCTATTTGGTTTAGCTAGCTTGTACTTATAAAAAAGAGAAGTTAAAAGAAATTACATTCCAAACAATACTGTAAAAATCGGACCGAATCGGCCATGTCGACACAGAACCCGATGTATCAGTCATTTGACCGGTCCGATTATCATATTGGATCGGCCAAGTACCAAACCTGGTATGACTGGTGCAATCTGGCCGATATTGATAAAAAATCGGTAACCCGTTCACCCAGGCCAGATTTAAAAAAAAAAATCCTAAAAAAAAATGTTTTTCAGAAAAAAATTCATAATTTACATATTTGAATGATCTGTTGCTTATTGACTTACATATGTTATGTACCTACAATATTAATATTAATATTATCTCATTTATATAATATGAAGAGAATTTTGATATAATTTATGGTTAGCGATGTCGTTTATTGAACCTGAAACACCAATATCATAAGCATTATATTTTGTTTAATCGGAATGTTTAATTTCATAATTTTTATATTAAAATATTTAGAAATTATATATTTTTTTAGCTATTTGAATATATTTATAAATTTTTTAAAATAAACTATAAATTTACGTATAATTATTGGATCATTCAATTCAACTAACAACCCACTAATTGAACCAATAATTCAATAACCTAATACCTACCAGATAAATAACGAAACCGATTTTAATAACATTAATTCGAAGCACTTAATCTAATCTATCACGCGTTAATTTCAAAGATGAAGTTAGAAAATTTGAATTACCTCTGTTGAAGTTCGTGATAATTACACACGACCATCTTCTTGTTTGCAACATTCCTTTGTATGCCTTTTTGCCACCTTTGTATGCCTTTTTGCCATGTGCAACTTATGTATCTCTGAGACTCTGACACAACTCCTATCTTCAAATTTTTGTTTTTTGGAAAAAATATTTATTCTTTTAAATGACACAACTTACATCAATTCACTCTCACAAAGAGGTGGCTCACACCTTTATTATTTTGTCAACTCTTTCTCCTCGTTTATCTATCTCTTACCCTCTTAAAATAATATAACCTTACATCCTTTAAAATGATATACACTTTGCCTTTTTTTTTTTTGGCGGAAGAGTTTTTTTTAAAAAGTTATGTTTGATTATATAATTTATTTTTATATCCACAAAGAAAGAAAATATATTTAATAAATTATAATTATAATTTATAATATATATTTAACGTTCATAAATGATAACACAATTCACAATATAAAATATTTTTATTTAATAAAGAAAAAAATATTTGATATAAAATTTCATATAATCTAAAAAGACCTCATTTTGGCTTTAGAAAAAAAAAAGGTGTTTTGATTTATTTATTTTTTTGTATTATGAAGGTTAATAAAAATATCTTATATTTTTTTTTTCAAAATGCAAAATAATTTCGTTTCGGGATTGCAAAAATTTTTTTTATCTGATATTATAGGAGAAATATTAATAATTTTAATGAATGATGTGTTAAAAGAATAAAAAATTATTTTTTTATTTAAGTCAATTTATGTCTCAGACAATGGATTCATTTTCTTAAAAAAAGAAAAATCAATTTTTATCAAACCAATAATATTTTTCATGGAATCTCACCCAAAAGAGATAACTTTATATGCAGCTTGGCATAAAAATACTAAAACCTAAAAAAAATATTCAGTTTTTAAACCTTCAAATTTTCTAAAGCAACAAAAAAGAAGTTATTAAAAAAACAAACAAACATATTACCAACAAACAAAAAAACAAAAATAAACAAACAAACAAAAAAATCACCAAGGTGACCAACAAATAAATTGGGGCAAAGTAAAATGCTATGCTATAAATTCTCAAAGAAATCCTTAGCCTCCACAAGGTATCTTCGAGATACACTCATGGAGGATCAAACGTCGTCGTCAGCAGCAACGAAGACAGCATTTCTGGATGCTCCCCTTCACGCAATTGGGTTCGAGATTGATGACTTATCACCCCACAGGGTCACTGGTCGTTTACCTGTTACCCTCAAAAGTTGTCAGGTCAACCTCTTTTATTTTTTTGCAAAGTTTCTTCCTTTTGATTGCCCCGTAACATCTAAAGAGGATGCTAATTTGTTTACGGGGAAATGATCGGGTTATAATTTTTTTTTATAAATTATAATAGGATTTTATAAGAGTTATGTCGTAGGAAAAGTGATTGTGTTATGTTATATAGATTCATTTTGCGTGCGTAGTTTTTTTTGCTGCGGCACCACAAAATGTTGTGTCCGTAGGAAATTTTTTATGATCATGTTGAATGATAAATGATAAACCCATTATAATAAGTATGATCGGTCATATGCTTTTGTTTGAAGTAAAGTATATCATCTATCATTCAACATGATCATCAAAATTTCCTACGGACACAACATTTTATGGGGACGCAGCAAAAAAACTACGGCACGCAAAATGAATCTCTATAACATAACACAATCACTATTCCTGCAACATAACTCTTATAAAATTCTATATATAATATAATTTATAAGAGTGTACATACAAAATTTATAAATATAATCTTTCATTGTTTTTCATGCTGCACGATACAAAATATTTCATGCAACTTGTAAAAATGTGAATAAGATTTATTTATTTTCTTTCTCTTCGCCGTAATGAGTCGCATTCCCTTTTTTTATATCGTTTGAGAGAATACAGGATCCCCCTTATCTTAATTGATTAAAACATTAATGTGATTAATAGTGCAAAAACTGAACAGGGATTCAAGGTTTTGCATGGTGGGGTATCAGCTTTGATAGCAGAAGCTCTTGCAAGTATTGGGGCCCACATGGCCTGTGGTTATAACAGGATAGCAGGTGTTCAACTTAGTATCAACCATATGAAACCTGCTCAATTGGGTGACCTTGTTTTTGCTGAAGCTACTCCTATCAATCTTGGCAAAACCATTCAGGTTTTCTCTTATCCAATGTTCATCTTTTTGAGTTTTTGAATCACACACTAGGTGATTACAAGTTACTAGTTTAGTAGTGGCTTCAATTTTTCAATTTTGATTTTTTTTCTTTTTTTTTCTAGTAGGTGTGGGAGGTGCAGCTTTGGAAGAATGATCCTTCAAAGTCAAAGGACAAAATCTTGGTATCATCTTCTAGAGTTACTATTATAGTCAATATTCCTATGCCTGAGCATGCAAAGGCTAATAGTGAAATTCTCAAGAAGTATGCAAAGCTGTGAAAGTGAAATTGACAATTGTGGTATGCATGCTGGGAAGATAATAAATTGTTCAAATTTTATACAATGTTTACATTTGGTTTCTTATCTGTAAAACCTGTCAGACATCTGTTTTTTTGTCTGTTTCATTTTCAATACCAGATACGCCAGTCATTAATTCTACTTGTGTACATATTTTTCTGTCATTTTCTGCTTTAAATTTCAGTGATAGTAACTCTTTTCCTTGGTACTTTTATGGTTGTGAATGCTTGAATTTTAAGCGGCACTGTGTGAGCAGATCAGTGATACATCCATGTTTATCAGAAGGTTTTGATTTTCTCATGTTGCATGAAAATTCGATTTGTCATATTGTGACTCAACTAGTGATGAGCCCCACATTTATTAAAAAGAGAAAAAGAAAAGAAAAGCCTTGACGCAAATCGAAGGGACACAACATGAAAATTGAATTCTCATTGTGAAAATGAGAAAATGTTTTCTCTTATTACAATCCCAATTTCAACCAATCCTAAAAAGAGTTCGCGGGTCAGCGCAGTCATTGCTCAAAGTCATGGCAGCTTAGTTTATAGTTAGATAATTATAAATAATGAGGAGGGATATTCTCACTACCAACAACTTTCACTACCAATTTACTATCTATCTAATCACCATTAGATTAACATTTTCTCTTTCTTAAAAAACTTTTTAACATTCTCTTTCTTTGATCCAATGGTGATGTGATAGGTAGTAAGTTAGTAGTGAGAATATTTGGTAGTTAGAATATCCTCATTCATAAATAATTATTTCAACCCAATATTTTAAGGTATTTGATGAAGTCCTTTGGACTTGAAATGTGGATATTACATGGATTCAATTTTTTTTACCTGATGCTTATTTAATTCGATAAGTGGAGCGCGGTGAGGATCGAATTCGTAACCTTATGGTCACTGAATCTCTGATATTATGTAAAGAACTATTTTAACCCAAAGCCTTTAGGTATTACCTGAGGGCATTTTCAATGATATATATTATTCTCTAATACACCTCCTTACACAAGAGCCCAAGCATGAATATTGCACATACCCAATTTTTTTTTTTTTTACCTTATTCTTATTTATTTCCATAAATTGAGAGCGGTGATGATTCAACTCGTGATGTTGTCGCAAGTGAAGATTTGATACCTCACCAAAATCCCAATTTTGGTACGAATAGCTGATAGAAGCTCATAGTTCATAGCGTTGGTGAAACATTGACAGGGACTTTCTGTTTCTGTTTCCTCTACTGAATGAAGCAATAGATGTTCACAAACAGAATGAGCAGTGATCAGGCTTTATCAAGATAGAAGGAGTGCTATGAACATAAATTTTTAGACATTCTTTCTTAAACATTTTTATTATTATTTTTTATTTTGGTAATCAAAACATTTTTATTATTATTAAGTAAAATCTCATGCTAGTTCTATTAAAAAAGACTTGGGCTTGTTTACCGAAGCAAAAAAAAAAGAAAAAAGACTTGGCTTATTTTTCATTAGTGAGACCAGAATCGAATTTCATTCAATAATAAATGAAGTGTTGAAAAGAGTGTAAAAAAATGGATCCTTTCTCATACTAAAGAGTGTGCTACTAGTAATTCTGCTGAGGCTAAATAATAAGATTTCTTTTAAACTCCATAAAAATTAAATAACAGAGTCCAGAAAATCTCCTCAATATTAAAAATGTTTTGCAACAACAAAGGCAATAAAATGGAAAAGAAAGAGATTAATAAAACGTGCTTATTAAGTTTTGACCCCCTTTGCAGTTTTGCACAAATCGGCTAATAACAGCGGAAGGGCAACTAGGGAAAATTCTTCGGGGTTACAAATGGTTATAATATTTAATATTTTTATAATTTTTAAATTAGATTTTTTTTTTTTTTTTTTGGTAAATAAATCTTAACTTAGATTTAACTATAAGCATAGAAGGTTTCCAAAAAAAAAAAGCATAGAATAAATTCTCACTTGAAGGTGTAGTCGCTTCCCATAATGACAACGTAACAGTCCGCCCCCAGTTACCAGATTTCGTCAATCAATAAAATAGGCCATCAAGAATGAGTTTAAATTAACTTAATTAATGTGTATATAATATGATGTTTTTTATGAAAAAAATTTAGATATGAGATTAATCATTGGAGTACTAAAACTTTGACGAGCTCAGATTATTGACATTACAAATGCCAATCAATCGATGAGTTCAAACTACATACAACCAACGTGCATAAGTTGGAGTTTTTCTATAAACAAATTGTCATCCATCTATAAGAAAAGCTTCAAGATACTGAGGTAAGCTAATTTAAAGCTGTTAAAATGGGTCCATTAGACTTTAACCCATGCTAATTGGGCCAAAAAGCCTATAAAACCAAATGACTTTCAATAATAACGGTTTGCAAAGCTGTGAAAGATAAATTGACAATTGTGGTATGCAACTGGGAAGATAATAAAACCAAGGCTTTCTGCTGATGATGCCCTTTTTTTAAAGCAAGATACTAATTGTTCAAATTTTATAGCATGGTATATTTGGTTTTTTAAAGCAGGGGAAAGGTTGCCTAGAATATTCCCTTCTCCAGACACTCACGAAGTGGGTATTTAAACTGGGTCGGCCCTTTTTATATTTGGTTTCTTATGTGTGACACCTGTCACACACTTTGTTTTTGTGTCTGTTTCATTTTCAATGCCGGATACACTAGTCATTAATTATACTTCTATACATCTTTTTCTGTCATTTTCTGCTTTAAATTTCAGTGATAGTAACTCATTTTCGTGGTATTTTTGTGGTTGTAAATGCTTGAATATTAAGTGAAACTGTATTAGCAGATCAATGATTCATCAATGTTTATCAAAATCCCAATTTCAGCTAATCCTAAAAAGGAGTTCCTTGGTCAACACAGTCATTGCTCAAGTCATGGCAGCTTGGTTTATAGTTGCTACTTTGATATGCTCTCATTTTGTTGTGAGACTTATCAGGTTTTGAAGTTGGAAGCATGTTAATTATTGCCTTACAACTGTGAAGCTAAACGACAATGGGAAATAACTGAAAATCGATAAAGCTAGTGACCTAACAACTGTGAAAAGTAAAAATTTTGGTGTCAATAGCTGATAGAAGTTTATATAGATCATAGTATTGGTGAACATTGATAGAGACTTTCTCTTTCTGTTTACTGAATGAAGCAATAGATGTTGGCAAACAGAATGAATAGTAATCAGGGTTTTTGACAGATAAAAGGAATGATATGAACATAATTTTATACTTTTAAAACATTCTTTCTTACATTTTTATTAATATTCAGTAAAATCTCATGCTATTTTTGTTTAAAAAAAAAAAAAAAAAACTTTGGCTTATTTGCGTTAGTGAGACCAGTATCAAATTCCATTAATAAATGAAGTGTTAAAAAGAATGTTAAAAAAAAATGGATCCTTTCTCATTCTAAAGAGTGTGTTACTCTTGTACCAAAAAAAGTGTTACTACTAATTCTGCTCAGGCTAAATGAGATTTCTTTTGAACTCCACAAAAATTAAATAACAGATTCCATTATACGGTAGGAAATCTCCCCAATATTAAAATGTTTTGCAACCACATAGACAATAAAATGGAAAAGAAAGAGACTATGGCCTCTTTGATTGTTTCGGATAGACCTGGTCCCCAATTTGGCAGGTTTTTATTTAGTAGTAAAAAAAAAAATTCTAAAAAATAGAATACGTTGTCCCTTATCAAGGCACGAAGACAAATATCTTTACTAAAGAAATATTCTCCTTTAGAAAAATAAAAGATATTGTCCCTTGCTGACGCAAGAAGAGAAATATCTAGGGATGTAAATAGGTTAGACCGGCCTCCAGGGGCCTACAGCCAAACCTATGTTAGGTCTGGTCCAGCCCGGCCTATTTAATAACTAGAGTGGGCCTAGGCTTATTATGGGAAAGCCTTTTAAATAAATAGGTCGTAGGCAAACAACACAAAGCCCGGCCTACAAAGCTTGTAGGCCTGCCTGTTTATTTAAAAAATATTTATTATATTTAATATATATTCAAAAAGTGGAAGTGTATCAAAGTATGAGAAAGAGAAGAAGACTCATTAGAATATTGTCAAAGCTGCAAAAAAAACAATTTTTGTTGTCATGAATATTATTTAAAAATTTGTGTGTTCTTGTTAAAAAACATTTGAGAGTTTTTATAATTTGAATCTTTGTTGATTGTTGTCATGAATATTATTTAAAAACTTGTGTTTTCTTGTTAAAAAATATTTGAGAACTTTTGTAATTTAGATCTTGGTTGAACATTATTTTATAATGAATGAGATATTTTTTTTTTTGTTTAATTTACAACTTCATAGGCCTAAAAGGAGGGCCGTGGTAGGTTTTTTATTTTTTAATAATAGTTCGGGCTTGGCTTACAAACTAAGTCTTTGATAGGTTGATAGGCCAGATAGGCTCAATATATTTTTACGTAGGCTTGGGCCGCCAAAGTCAAAGCCCAGCCCGACCCAACCCATTTACATCCCTACAAATATCTATGTCAAAAATAATTTACGGATCCAAGAAACTTTAAATTCCAAAAGTGTCTGAAATAGGTTTGGTACCATTATAAATACCCCTTTCCCCTTTGTGTAAGGCATGACTTATTCAACTTTGATAACAATATTGTTATTCTTAAAATTAAATTTTTCGTTGTCGTTGTTTTTAGAAGAAAAAGGACTTTATGAACACCTTTTTGATTGTAAGTTTTCACTTTGTTATGAAATATTATATTTTGAAATATTGTACTTTGTATGCTTAACTTTTTTTGAAATAAAGTTAAGTATGAATTCTATATATAGGAAGTCTATAGTTGGTATGAGAGGCGAAATAGGGGCCTGTGCTCCCCATGTGCGAAAAAATTTGGTGGGACGGAAAAGAAAAAAAGAGAAACAACTTGGGTGAGAGGAGAGATAATTTTTTTATTTTTTTTTTCAAGTGTCACTCCCCTAATAGAAGGACTATCATAGATCCGGAGCATTATAAACTTTTCCCTAAATGGGCGTTTGGCAAAGGAGAAATTTTTTTTATCAGAGAAATACAATTACTAGAAATATGGTGGAAAAATGAGTTTGGTAGGAAAGTTAAAAAAAAATTGTTTGATAGGCTAAAATATTACTGGGAAAATTGGGTTGAGTTTTCTAAATCTATCTTTAGTTGAATGTAAAATATTGATGGAAAAATAGAATGAAATTACCAAATTAACCCTTGACTAAATATAAATAAGACGCTCTCTCCAACTTTCTTTTGGCATATTTTTTAAGAAGAGATATTTGTGTCCATTGCTTTTTTCCTTACTTTTTGATATGATAGGATAATGAGAATACCATCCTCTGAATGGTATTCTGAAATGACAAGATTTTTCGATTTTACACACAAACTAAGATTGCTATGCAAGTTTGAATGATGGATAAATTTTTTAAAATCTCCTAGCAAACATAGTCAACTAGAAAACTCTCCTACCAAATGCATCCTGAAGGCAAAGTGACTTTAGCATTTCTATAACAGGCAGTCCCCAAGTCTTTTTTTTTTTCTTTTTTCTTTTTTTTTTCTTTTTTTTTGGTAAGTAAATGGGGCAAAAAGCCGCACGACAACAACAACAACACAGTCTTTTTTTTTTTCTAGGTTGAAAGCGATTGTTACAATATTATTTACATTTATGTGGCTGACAGATTTTGATTTACATTTAATTTTGATGTATACCATTTATATGTAACTCTATAAAATCAAATCCTATTATGATGTACAGATCTGAATTACATGTTCATATTATTTACATTTATGTGGCTGACAGATTTTGATTTACATTTAATTTTGATGTATACCATTTATATGTAACTACCTATAAAATCAAATCCTATTATGCTGTGCAGATCTGAATTACATGTTCACCAATGATGCAATTTGCAAAGCATAAATGGTCCATCACAAATTCACAATAGACGAACCCCTTTGTTTTAATAGATTTGTTGTTACAGCACAGCAAATTCTCAAGCAAAAAGGCAAGAATGAGAGCCACCTCCATTACGAGAATTTCGTAATATTCTCCTAAAATATTCTTTTAATATTCAATAAAGAAGCATTTAATACTTTTTCATTGATAGAAAGATTAGTCAAGAGAATTCAGAATTATTTCTGTATAAAATGAAGCACACTGAATGAGGAAATAACCAACACTTAAAACAAGTCGCAACTACAATCCTTGGTTTTATTACTTTAATTTAGATGTCCAAAAATCATTGTCAATGCCATTACACCACCTTTTGTTTCTATATTCATTTTCACGGACATAATTGACTACCACCAAAATGCCGGCCACCTACGATTTCCACCATCCAACCACCCCTAAGACTTATCAACATGCAAAACCTCACTCACCAACTCACCTTTCATTTCATTTGAATGGTCTAAAATACCCTCTGGATCAACGACTTCCAAAGTTTCTTCAATCATTTTAGAACACTTTTCCATATTACAAATTCTCAAACTTGGCTTGTTACCCTTTAAGAAAAATAGCAACAAAATCAGCGAAAAAGAGAAAGCATAGCCTTTAGTCCAATTTGATCATGGAGGACCAGCCATCATCATCGGCAACATCAAAGACTGCTGCCTTGGATGTTCCCCTTCATTCAATTGGGTTTGAGATTGAAGACTTATCACCAGAGAGAGTTTCTGGCCGTCTCCATGTTACACAGAAGTGCTGCCAGGTCAACCTAGTTGCATTTTTGTCTCTTAATAACAAGTATTTTCTATTTGGTTTGTGAATGTTTTGGAAAAGTTTCATGCTTTTTTTATCTCGAGAAATAAACAAGAGGAATGAACGATCTAAGGGTAATTTGATTGTGCATGGAACAGCCATTTAAGGTTCTTCACGGAGGGGTATCAGCAATGATAGCAGAGTCTCTGGCAAGCATGGGAGCTCATATGGCTTCTGGTTATCAAAGAGTGGCTGGAATTCAACTTAGCATCAACCATTTGAAACGAGCAGAGATGGGTGACTTGGTCCATGCGGAAGCTACCCCTTTAAATATCGGCAGAACCATTCAGGTGTTCTCCATATCACTATTTCTCTCCATATTATGTTTCTTATAATTTATCTGTAGTTTCTGTAAGAAAATATTAAACCATTATATGCCTAAAAAGAAATACAGAATATCTATCATATCTTTGCGATTAGAAGGCAGAAACGTATCTGTATTCGTCACTGATGTAGAATTGAGATAATGATAACAACATGCGTGAACAAATTAAGCTCGGTTCTATATATCTTCCTTTAACAAGAGGCTATCAGTGGAACAAACAAGAAAGAGATCTGACACAGGTGGGTGACAAATATACGGATTGAATGAATTTTGAATTATATTATCATGGATGGTTAAACCATTAATCCATTTAGCGTCTACTAAATCATTATTAAAACATAATCCATCCATTAATCTATTTTAATGGGGATGGACAATCAATTCACCCACTTGCCCTCCCTTCATCCCTCTCATTTGCCCTCCTCCCCTCCTAGCTCTCTCTCACAAAGAATTTGATCTCGTGGCAAATAGATTGATCTCACACTAACACTTGGTCATTGGTTACCCAATGGATATGTTGAATGATTTATTAACCATCCATTAATTAAAATTAGCAGAGTCTATACAATCCATAAAATTTATTATAATTGACTGGACTGTTTGGATCCAAATATGGAGTGCATGGGATGAGTGGATCCAATTGCCACTCTTGTTGCACATACCTATAGAGGAGCCCTACCCTATCAATAGTAATAATCTAAAAACAGCCTCCCATCACAAGTTACTTTTATAATAAAATCTCAACAACCTGTAAGAGTCATTGTTTTATTAAGATCTTAATAGTCTTTAAAAGGAAAAATTCCTACGTAAGAATTCTTTTATGTTTCTAAGAGGAATCTTCACCATTGATTTCTCCTCCATTCTCTTTCAACCCACAATAAATTGATCACTAGCAGTAAAGGGCTTATCAGTCTAAAACCCAAATCATATAATCAACCATCTTTTCATATAATAAAACTTAGCAAATAATGGCAAACCACATCAAGCGATATTCAAATAATCCCTTCTAGGGTTTAATTGGATAGTGTAAAGAACCAATTCAACCCAAAAGCTTAAAATGTTGGGTGAGGCTACATTAATGGTTTTATATATCTCAACACGCCCCCTCACACGAGAGCCCATTGGGCTTGAAGAGTGGATAAATGCAACAGGCCCAGCCTACTTGTGCTAAGAAATTCCACAAGAGAAAATGGGGGACGGCGAGACTCTGATACCATCTAAAGAACCAATTCAACCCAAAAGCTTAAGCTGTTGGGTGAGGCTACATTAATGGTTTTATATATCTCAACAGATAGAAATGAGAAGTTGGAGAATAGTGTGGTCATTTTCATTTACCTCCTTCCTGCTTTCACTCCGACCTAAGCCCAACCAATGTTTTTCCACATTCTTAAGAGTTAGCATCCAAAATTTATTCCGTTCATGGATAATTTTAAGCTACAGTAGAGACAGAAAGCTCAGTATCAATAATATCTATGGGCTTAAAGACATTACTAGCTTCATTCGGCTTGACATGGACATTCACCAACCCACTACCCTTGGGAGAAAATATTCAGGGGAGTAGAAACTGCAAGATACAGTAATTACTAAATATTTGTTGGTTAAATTTACAACTGTAAAAAGCCAAAAAAATTAATAAAAACAAGCGGTACGGGTTTCCCTCTGAGGCCTATGTTAAAGAAGTGAAGTTGAGCTCTATTGAGGAAGCTTTGCCTAAAGCACACAAGTGCAAAAACTAATTCTCCAATCCCTTTTTTATTCCACAAAATGAATAAACAGAATAAAACAGAAATAAAAGAACCCACTACCATGATACTTATCTGCTAACAAAACTACCCACTCACATATCCCTAACAACAAGACTCTATTTACCCTTTGTTATTGTTGAGGCTTACTAATGTGAGAAAAGCATGTCATAACAGTTTTCTTTGTAGCAGGTGTGGGAGGTGAGAATCTGGAAGATTGATCCATCAAACTCACAAAATAGATCACTGGTATCATCTTCTCGGGTAACTCTACTAAGTAACATGCCAGTCCCAGATCATGCAAAAGATGCTGGTGAAAAGCTAAAGAAGTATGCAAAACTGTAAATATTTAAAGTTTTATTTAATGTAAATTCAAATTCTGCTTGAATTACAATAACCCAATGATTCAGATATATACAGATCAAGATTCTAAGACTCCAATATGTACACCACGACAGACTCTGTAGCTACAATGGAAGTACAATAATATTAGTATACTCTATCTTATACCTGTGAATGTTTCATATTACACATGGCAGATGAACCCAACAGCTCAATCACAAGATTGAACCCTCATTGAGCAGCTTTTCTCATTATTTTGGAACGGCAGCTTCAAACTAAAAAATGACAGTGGTTCCATCTGATTTTGTAATTTCAATGGATACCAAGTGAATAAAAAGGCCATACACCTATTCAGTGATTCCATTCAACCAATCAAAGGTTAATTCCAGAAACAAAATGCTAACGCACCTAGCAGTGTTAGCAATGTTAGGATGCTGGATTCTTCTTGCGAAAGGATCTCGAACTAGTAGTGCTTCCGTCATTCTTTCCTAAGCGAACACTGGAAATTTTATGCCTAAAAACGTTGACATAACATGGTGAAAGATAGACTAACAAGAAGCAACCATATAGAAGAAACAAATAAGCAATAAAAACATGGAATAGTGTTACCTGAGACTGCTAAGTTGTTGTGTCAAATCGTTCAGCTCCATACTAGAAAGTTTGAGAGAAGACAAAGTTCCAGGTACCTCTTCTGAAACAACCTTAGACAATTTCTTCACTGAAGCTCCTAATTTTCCAAAAGCCTGTGCAAGAAATGAACAACAACTGTTTGAACATTAGTCATTCAACACATAACTGACATTTGCAATCACATGTGTGTATGTGTGTGCGTAAACTTACAATTAAGGTTGGAATTGAAACCACAGCCACTGAGAAAAATGCACCAACAGCCTACACACCCAAAAAGCACAAGCTAAGGATTTAGTTCATTTGATTGCGAAAAAGAAAACCAACTCGGTTACCCAAAGACAAAAACGCTTAAAGATTCAACTTTTAACCGTAGTTGCTGAGAAAAATGGGTAATGATTACAGTACCATGGAGAGAACGAACAAGTGAGAGAGAAGCCCCAATTCAGGGGTTGGCCGAAGCCCTAGATTTCTGGCCACCGCAATGGGCGGAGCTGCCGTGACCAGCGGTTGCGTAGGTTGCGGCGAAGTGAGTGTAAACTGTTCTGAGATTAATGGCGCCGGAATTGTTTCGCCGGCAGCCGGCGGCGATGTGGATGAGCTTCTGACACTAACGGAGAACGGAGCACGTGAAGCGGCGAGAGAGGCGGGAATTTTCGTGGGCATTGGGAATTTGTTGAAGTTGAAAGGGCCCAGAGACCGCGATTGCATTCGAGACAACATTGATGGAAAAGTTTCCGATTTTGCAAGTTTGTGCTCTTCTACTTTTTTTACTTTGTCAGTGAACAGTGTGAACAGTGAAGACCATTTCAATCGCACTTGATATTCTGATTCTGTATAATAATAATAATAATAATAATAATAATAATAATAGCCACGTAACAGTATTGCATGACGTATTCCAAAACTTTAAATATAATTATAATTGAGGCAGGATCCTTTGACACCAGTGTCAAATTTAAAATTTGACACTTCATCTCAGAGGCGTTAGATCAAAAATGATCAACGATTCTCATTTGTAACCATGTGCCATCATTAATTTTTTTTTATCTAACGACTTTGAGATGAGGTGTCAAAGGATCCTACCTCATTATAATTACCTTTAACATCGTTAGCAATTTAATTAATTTATCCATTTTACCCTTATGTTCCCATGTTGAATTCTTGCCACATTAGCCATCTCTTTGGTTTTATTTGGGAGTTTGAAGGGGAGGGAAGGGAAGAGAAGGGTTCGAGGGACAGAGGGGAAGGAAGGAAGGAATGAAAGGAAATTAAAGAGTATTCTCTCCTCTTGTTTGGAAGTTAAAAAAATAGTAAAAGAAAAATAGAGAGCTGATGAGATATTTTTACCATTTTATCTCATTTTTAAATTAATATAATTATTATATTCTACAAATTAAACTAAATTTAAAATTTCTAACAAAATTATTTATGTACTTTTCAGAATATTAAAAAAGATAATATTTCTGACGAAATTTCTACATTGCAAAAGATGAAAATTTCTTCACAAAATTATTTTTTCGTCGGAATACTTTTCGTCGAAAAACGCGGAATTTTTTCTCCAATGAAATTTTTTACAAAAATAAATTTTCTATCAAAATTTTCGACGAAATTTAGTTTTCGTCAAAAGTTTTGACGAAAATGATTTCCTTCATCAAATGTTTTAAACTAAAAAAGAATTTCGTCAAAAATTTTGACGGAATATTTTTCATTCAAAATTTCGATGGAAATATGTTCTGACAAAAATTTCGATGGAAATTGTTTTGTCAAAAAATTTGAGGGAACTGTTTCATTCGAAATTATCTACGAAATTTAAATTCTGTAAAGAATTTTGACAGAATATTTTTTTTGTCAAATTTTTTTATCGAAATATTTTTCGTTAGAATTTTCACGAAAATATTTTCTATTGGAATTTTTTGGACAAAATTGTGTTCCGTTGAAAATTTTGATAGTAATATTTTTTATCAAAAAAAATTTGTTGAAAATATTTTCCTTAAAAAATTTTCGATGGAAATGTGTTTCGTTAAAATATTTGATGGGAATTTTTGTTGCCAAAAAGTTTGACGAAAATATTTTGGTCGAAAACTTTCGACGGGATTTAAATTCTGTAATGAATTTTGATGTATTTTTTTCGTCAAAAGATTTCGATGGAAATGTGTTTCGTTGAAAATTTCGATGGAAATATTTTTCATCAAAAATTTCGATGAATATATTTTTTGTGAAATATTTTGACAAAATTTTGATTCCATAAATAATTTTTACAAAAAAAATGTTCCATGAAATTTTTTTACAAAAATGGTTTTTAGTCACAAATTTTGATGAAAATATTTTTCGTCGAAAAATTTGATGGACTTTTTCGTAAAAAATTTTGATGGAAATGTTTTCCGTAAAAAAAATTGATGTAATTGTTTTATGTTGAAAATTTTCGATGGAAATGTGATTCGTCTAAATTTTGAACGAAAATATTTGCGTTGAAAATTTCAACGGAATTTAGATTCTATCAATAATTTTGACTGGATTTTTTCCCGTAAAAAATTTATGTCAGTGATTATAGCAAAATCTGGTTCCGTCTCTAATTTCGTCTTTAGTTTTGACGCTAATTTTTTGACATATATGATTTGCATCAAAAATTTCATCATTATTTTTGACGAAATATTTTTCGTCGATAAATTCTGTTGGTATTTGAGACTTTTCTAATAATGTCATATTTAAAAATGATTCACATTTATATAATTTTCACATTTCAATGAAGAAGCTCCGGGTCAAAATTCCTCTATGGATATGACAGAGTTAAAATAGTGAGAATTATTATAAAAAAAAATAGTGAAAATTGTATTTGATTACTTGATTTAAACCTTTTTGAATAGTTGATTATCTGTCTGTTGTTTTCCTTTTCCGTGTAATGAATCTACTGAATTTGAAAAGATTTCGAGCCTCTTGTCAATTCCCATCCACTTTCAATTTTGATTTATGGATATATACGATTTTACTGCTTGGGGTTCTAATAATATGACTATACACGAGCATTTCTCATTGGGATAATAAAAATTCTTCTTAGCATAAAGATTTTAAAATAACAAATCCCATTCAATCTCAACTAGTGATGGAATCAGCATAATTTTATATTTTACCTTTTAGTTTGCAATTTCATATATTTAAATCATTATGTACTATATATATATATATATATATATATATGAATCATTAGGTTTCAAGAAATATATACATCATATATATAAAAGTGAAACAGACTATTTGAGAGAGAGAAAATAACTTTTTAGAGATAAAATGTTTTTTAAATATAAAACTGACATAAATATTTTTTTTAAATTTAAATTTAAATTTTATTTTTAAAGTATAATAATTAGGGATAGAATATTGTGACAACCAAGCTATGTTACACTCATGTGACTACCAGTCAATCTCACAGTTAAATTAGGTTTTTGATCCAAAGATCCTGATTTAATCCTTATATACACCTCACTTCACCTTCTATCTTCCCTTTCTCTCTGATCATACTCTCTCTTTTCCCTTCTCTCTCATCACACTCTCTCTCTTCCCTTCTCTCTCATCATACTATCTACCGCCGTCGCGCACTCCACCTTCGCCATAGTCTGTCGCACCGCCGCGCCTCCCCCTCTAATTCACCGCCACCGCCACAGGAGGAAGGTATAGAATCATTACGCTCTGTTTTGTCAGCCTTTCGTTCTGCTCTTCTAAATGCGAACACAACCTTAGATTTTACAGTATTGTAAATGTTGTAACATTGTGAGATTGGGGAAAGTGGAATTATGTACTAGCAGGCGTAGGATTTTTCAAAGTTTTGCCGTTTGTATCTGAGTTTTGTGAATACAGTTACAATTCCTTTAATTCTTACAACCATTCTAGTAATAATGTCACCGTACAGCTAAATTTTCTCTCCCAAATTTGATGAGGATTTCCTGGGTAAGTCAGAGATGATGGTTTCTATGCAACCACTGGTTGTCTCTTGGTATCTGTTGGAATGGATATGAATAAGTTTTTATTCATTAATTTGCACTTCATGAACAAATGGTACCTAGACACCAGTTGTTATACATGCTTGCTAGTCATTTTATTTTTTTCTTTATTTTTTCTTTGTGATGTTTAATTCTGTTGGTCTTTTCTGCCTTGCTATTTTGAACTAAAATACGACCTCACTAGTTATGCTATTATTCTTGCTATCTAGCTTTATGGTGCATCAACTTTGCCAATAATTTATTTTTGGTTTTCTTACTTCATAAACTTTAATTTTCGCCGCCTAAAGAACATGGGTACAATGCCTTAATTAAAAATATGGAAGAGTAGTAGTGGCATGGAATATTGAACCGTGTGGTTGTGATCATTATGAGTTATGGTCAACATTATAAAGAATAATAATTGGAATAGTCAGTGGCTGAGAGGTTGATTCTAACTTCTATTTATTTATGATACCCGTTTCTTGGCTCATTCTTCTTGTCATAGTCATCATTTGCCAAAAGCCATTACTTACAATGCAATATGGGAAAGAGTTCTCACAATGACAAAATGCAGTAGTGTCAAGTTGTTAAATTTTATTGTTTATGAGCATTGTCACTAACTCAAGTTGTATAGTCAGTAGCTCTTATCTACAAAAGCCATAGCTGAATTTGGTATGTGTTATTTCTATTGAGTAGAGATATAAATTCAAATATTAAGAACTTACTCATTTCTTGAAGCTTTTGTATCACGGGCAAACATCTTGTAGGATAGCAATTTTCCTTCTAATTTTTGCAAAATCTGGTTTACCTTGCTTACACTGAACACATGATTTCTTGGTTTTAAATTTTTAGGTATATTATGGATGAGCATTCAGACTACAATGACTTAAATGATGAAATTAGGAATGACATGCCTGGTGAATTGGGAGATGACTTATTGAATATGGATATGATCCAATAGATTACATCAACTTTAGTGATGATGAAATTATAGAAGAGATGCCTACTCATTTAGGAGATGACATATCGTATGATTTAATTGATAACATCCCAAATGTCGTTCCCTTGACACCGACAAAGAATTCTAATATTTTTATTGAGGTTGGAATGGAATTTTCCGAACAAAAGGGTATAGTGGACTTGTATACAACATATAGCAAGGTAAAAGGTTTCGGAATCCGAATACGAACAAGGAGGGACAACTTCGTCAAGCTAGTTTGTGCTAGACAGGGTCATCCACAAAAAAAATGATAAAGATGTTGCTCAAGTCTGTCAGACCAAATTAAAGAAGACATCATTATTACGAATTGGGTGTGAAGCTTCTGTAAATGCTTATAACAGTGAAAACACAAAAATGTGGAGAATTACACTATTTGACGACAACCATAATCATGGTCTTGTGACTCCAAAGAGTGTTCGTTATCTCAGATCACACAGAAAAATGTCTAATGCTGCAAGATCGTTAGTTGAACACTTTAGTGATGCAAGCTTGCCCACAGGAAAAGTGGCTACCATCTTCAAAGGCGATGAGTTATCATTTGACAGTCGAGATTGTTATAACCATCTAAAAAGTGTGAGGAGAAGAATATATAACACAGGAGATGCACAAGCTGTGTTAAACTATTGTGCTAAACAAAAATCATTGAATCCAAATTTCTTTTATTCCATTAAATGTGACGATGAAGATCACATGGAAAGCTTTTTTTGGATTGATGCAAGGTCCAGGAAAGCTTATGAGCTTTTTGGTGATGTCATCACATTTGACACGACATATAGAACTAATAAGTATTCAATGCCATTTGGACCTTTTGTTGGTTTAAATAATCATTTGCAGTCAATCTTGTTCAAATGTGCTTTATTGAAAGACGAAACAGAAGATACTTTTATTTGGCTATTTAAGGAATGGCTTCGAGGAATGAATGGGAAACATCCGGGCGCCATAATTACTGATCAGGTATAATCATTTTAAGTACATATTTTCAATTGTTTCATTTATTAATTATTGTATTCTTACATATGTCATTGAATTTATAGGACATGTCAATTACCAATGCAGTATCCAAAGTTTTCCCAAACAGCAAGTATCGATTTTGTATGTGGCACATCACAAAAAAGTTTCCAGAAAAATTGTCTCATGTCTATCAGCAGCATGCCACATTTAAGAGCGATTTCAATAACTGTATCCATACAAAAAAGAGCACTCAAGATTTTGAAGACAAATGGCAATGTATTCTTGATAACTATGGTTTTCATGAGAATGAGTGGTTGCAGTCACTTTATTCAATTAAAGCGTCTTGGATAACAATCTTTAACATATCCATTTTCTTTGCTGGTATGAACACCACTCAGCGTAGTGAAAGCATCAATTCATTCTTTGATGGTTTTGTTACATCTGGCACAACCTTAAAGGAATTTGTAGAAAAATAGAATCAAGCAGTAGATGCTCGTTATGATTCATTCAAAAAACAAGACTTTGAATCTAGGCACAAAGAAAGGCGTTTAACATTGAATATGCCATTGGAAGAGCATGCAACTAAGGTTTACATGCGTGCAATTTTCACAAAGTTTAGTGATGTGCTTTCTCATAATTTTCGTCTCTTTAAGGAGAAAATTGGAGATGATGGTGAGTGGGTTACCTATCGAGTTTTTAATAGGAAAGAGAGGGATTATTCTGCAACTGTGAAGATGAAGTTGGAAAATAAAGAAGCAAGATGTTCTTGTCAGTATTTTGAGTTCATGGGAATCCCATGTGAGCATATTATTTCTATTTTTTTGGTTGAAAATGTTTATTTTTGTAATTTGGTTTATTCTTGTATTAAGTTTTTCATATTAGTGGCCATGTTTCTTTTTAATAATGCCATTTCAATTTCAAAAATATTACAAGAAGGAGAAAAAGATGCAATGTTCAATACAATGAAACAATGCGTACTGGGTGGTTATTGTGAGCACTCTTCCAACATTTTTTTCTTGTTTTACACTTTTATTTGTTTAATTCATCTTGCATTAACAAAACTTGAATGTTGAAACTTGGTGACAATTGAGAAGACAATAGAATTTGCATGGTGGTGATATTTTTTTTATTTTTTTTGTGATGGTGTTGATGTGTTGTATGTATGTATAAGCTACTGACAATGTAACATGGTCCCATGTAAGTGACCGTAATAGTAATATACCTTGTACAGCTTTTTATTTTGCGTGTCTTATTGTAATCCACTGGCATGTAGTGTGATTCTGAAGGATAAACAATCATTCAATCAAGGGAGGATGTATTGTTCAACTTTTCTGCTTATTGAGACATGTAAGACAAACATTAGGAGAAAAAGAATTTCAGTTCTTATCCATGTGGAAACGACAATAGAATTGTTGCGTAAGTTAAAATGGATAAACTTATGACTCCTATAGAATCTGTGGGAGAAAGTGAAAGCAGAAATTAGCAGAGGAAGTAGTAATATTTTAGAACTGTCCTTGTTTTATGGGATGGGAAGATCTGCCATAGAAGCCATCTTACCTAGAGTGTCGGTGACCAATGAAGAACTTTTGAGATCAAATTGTACTATTTCATCTATTCTTTTTCTTGATTTACCCAAATCTTAATTAGATGTGCAGTTAATGCAAAGGTTAAAATTGACAGGAGCTCCTACTAAGTATGCTGGTGGAACAAAAGAGGGAAGAAAAAATTAACCTAAGTTTTCTTGCCTACTTGTATGCAAGTTCAAAGTATTTGCTGTAAAACTTAAATGTAACAAAAACAAAATTGAATATGATAATCAACCCTAGATGTGTCATATAACCAGAATTATCTCATATATGATAATCAACCCTAAATCTGTAATTTCACCTTATGTTGCGTAGACTGTTTACACAAGAACCTCACCAAATTGGTTCAAACATTGCTTTGCAGAATGAAAGACATAAACACAGACAAATACACTCTGCATTGATCACAACATAACCCTTCCAAAAAATGAAACAAAACAAAATACAGGATAATAATTAGACACACAAATACAATGAAAATCATCCCAACTGGCTTATACTGATTTGTTGAATGAATAATCAACAGAAGAATCAAATTGTGATGCGTTATCCTTTTTTTGTTGTTGAAAACAGATGCGTTATCCTTTCAAATTGGTTTCCACCAATAATAGGCTGGTAGTATCATATTGCACTTTCCTGTGTGAAATTCATGGGGTTAATATCTTCCAAGTCTCTGATTCTTCAATGACATATCCGCATCATTGACAATGAATTATGATCTTGGAGACATTATAATTAGGATAAATCAACCAATTTGACAGACTAGAATCAACTGCAATTTCTGGCAAATGGGATTTGGACTGAAGGACATTTGATTCGTTGCAAGGTGAAGAATTCAAGGGCACGCTTGTATTTTGCTCTAGGGGAACATTCTCATTCCTCCTGTGGCGGCGGCGGTGAATTAGAGGGGGAGGTACGGGGCGCGACGGGCGACAGCGGAGGTGGAGTGCGGCGGTGGCGGTAGATAGTATGATGAGAGAGAAGGGAAGAGAGAGAGTGTGATGAGAGAGAAGGGAAAAAAGAGAGTATGATCAGAGCGAAAGGGGAGAGAGAAGGGGAAGTGAGGGTGTATATAAGGATTAAATCAGGATCATTGGATCAAAAACCTAATTTAACGGTGAGATTGACTAGTAGTCACACGGGTGTAACATAGCTTGTTGTCACAATATCCTATCCCTAATAATTATATTAATTTTTAAAGAAAGAGTAAAATGATAAAAATATCTTATTAATTCCACTTTCCTCCTTTGCCATTTTTTTAACTCCCAAATAAGATAAGAGAATACCCTTCATTTCCCTTCCCCTTGGATTCCTTTGCTTCCCCCACCATCCAAACTCTCAATCAAAGCCTAAGGGCTACTACAAATAATTATAGATAGACATGGAAAGAGAGTTGTTTATGCTTTGTTTGGAAGTTGGTTTTAGGAGGAGAAGGAAAGAAAATGGAGGGTTGTAGTAAGCCCTTCCCTTGTTTGTGAGTTTAAAGAAATGAGGGGAAGATATTGGAGATTTTTATTAAACCCTCCAAAACCCTCATTCTTCTTAAAATTAAAGTTCCCCCAATTTGGGGGTTTTGAGGGGGGAAATATTGAAAATTACTCATCTACCCTTAGCATTAAAATGTGAAAACTACATAAAGAATATAACAAGAAGTCGAGATGTAGTCTTTCATGAGAACAAAATAATTCAAGACATCTTGAAGTCCAAAGTTTGAGTTGTTGTCCGACGTGAATAACTTGTCCCTCATGTTCGAGCTGAAACAGGGGGAGAAACAAATGATGAAAATAAAGAAAATGTTGAAAACGAACAAGTTGATAAGGAATGAGATGCAGAGGTCTGGATGATGATATATGAGATAATGAGAATGTTGAGCCAGATTCTCAAAATAAAGAACAACTTAGACACTCTACACGAGTGAGATGACCTTCTACAAGGTACCCTCCTGATGAATATACAATTGTTGCTGAAGTGGGAGAACCACAAAGTTATGATGAGGCTATGACAAGCTCAGAGAAGAAAGAATAGGAGAAGGCAATGCAAGACGAGATAAAGTTCTTGCATGAAAATCAGACTTATGATTGACCAAGTTACCTCAAGGAAGACGACCTTTGAAGAACAAGTGGATGTATAAAATTAAGAATGAGGAAAGCAGCTAGAAGCCTAGATATAAGGTCAGGATTGCGGTAAAAGACTGCAATCAAAATAAAGGAATTGACTTTGAAGAAATATTCTCTCCTATAGTGAAGATGACTTCAGTCCAAACCGTGTTAGCCATGGCGACTTCAATGGACCTCGGATTGGAAACGATGGATGCGAAGATGACATTCCTTCACGGCGACCTAGAAAAAGAGATATATATGGAGCAACCTAAAGGGTTCCGCGCTCTAGGAGAAGAAGACTTGAGGATGTTTGGATGGGCTTTTGCCTTCCCAAAAGCTGATTTTTTTAAAACAAAAGTGCTTCTAAATTTTTTTTAATGTTTGGATGTTAACATAAAAAATAAGCAGAAGTTAAAAAAAAGCTAAAATCCTCCTTTTTCTAAAAGTTAAAATTTCTTGCTTATGAGAAAAGGAGAAGCAAAAGCCACTTTAACCCATCAGCTTCCTTCATCGTTTCCATCTTCTTTGTTCAGAGAAAAGAATGTCGGCGTCCGGTGAAGGCGGAGTCTCCGGTGACAGTGGCGGCGGTTGTGACTCCGTGCCTTCATACCTTCTTACAAAAAATTCATATACATCAAGATGAAAATACATACAACCAACAATTCCAAAACTGGATTTTCACAAAAACCCAAAAGGAATATTCTGAAATCACTAGCTTTTTCTGCTTTTCTAGATTCCAAATCAAGATCTTGGAGTTGAGTACCATGTCGTTAAAGCACATCCTCCACCATGAATACCATTGAAAATGACCATAATAAACAAGTTTTTGAAGTGGGGTGGGTGTTTCCTGTGATGGGTGTCTGAGGGTGTGGGCTGTGTGTTCAATGTAAAGATTTATTTTTTTGTGGTTTGTTGAGGATGACTGAGGCAGAACAGGGATGTTTTTGAAGTGGGTTTACCATTTTTTTAAGATTCAGGTGACGCTGAAGTGTGTTTGGGGACACCAAGAAGAAGAAGCCATAGCACGGTTATAGGTCGCGGATGATTTTATTATTCAGAATTACTTTTTTATTTTAACATCCAAACAATAATTTTACTTGAAAGCACTTTTTAAATATTACATCCAAACACAAAATAATTTTAACTTTTAAATAAAGTTCTTTTAAGAAAAGCAACTCATAAAAAGCTCATTTTTTTTAAAAGCCCATCTTAGTCTGTCGTTTGAAGAAAAGCCTATATTGCTAAAACAAGCAACTAGATAGTGGTAGAAGAAACTTGAATACTTTATGAGTAAGCACAAGTTTCTGAAGACTGAAGTTGACCAATGTGTTTGTCAAGAGGTATGAAATATAAAGTTGGAGATTTTCAAATTTTGCTATTATATACTGATGACATGTTGATTGTACGGCAAGACACGATGAAGATAGCCGTCCTGAAGAAGGCGTTAAGGGGGTGTTTGGTAGGTGGTTTTTGAGGGGATAGATGGGTAAGTCAAAGTGGAGAAATGAGAATGACATGTTTGATACAAGTTTTTGAGAAATAAAGCAGGGCATGGCATTTCCCCATCAAAAGCTGGTTCCAGTGTAAAATGGAACACTCTCCACTGTTGGAGAATACCTTCTTGGAGGTGGTATGATGAGAAAGCTAGGGAAGTAAGCCAACTTAGTTATGCAAATGCCCCCTGAAAGCTAGGGAAGTAATAATATTGCCACACCATGTCTGTTATTATATTCATGGGTATTTTTGACATTTTATCATATTTCCCCATCAATCTTTTACTTTCAACCAAATATAGTCACTATAAATTTTATACAATTCCCCTGGTAATATTTTGGCCTACCAAATAACATTTTTAAAATTTCCATACTTATTTTCATTTACAACTATTTCCCCACCAATCATATTTACCTGGTTAAAAAAAATTTCTCCTATACCAAACGCCACCTAAGTTCATCCTTCGCAATGAAAGACATCGACCCTGCAAAGCAGATATTCGGAATCAAGATTATTTGAAACCGACCTAAAAGGCTATTGTGGTTGAGTCAAGAAAAATACATTGAGAAGATTCTAAAGAGATTTAGCCTAAACAAAGCCAAAATAGTAAGCAACCCCTTAGCTGGACACATTAAGCTGAGTCAGAAGCAGTGTCCGAGATCTGATGAAGAAAAAGATGAGATGTTGAAGATCTCATACCAATTCACTATCGGAAGCTTGATGTATGTGATGGTTTGTACGAGACCCGACTTGGCATCTGTAGGTGGAATGGTAAGTCGATATCTGTCAAACCCCGACAAAGAGCACTCGGAAGCCGTCAAGTGAATTTTCAAGTATCTCAGAAGAACAACAGATTTATGCCTCCGATTTGGAGAAGGTAAAGCCGAATTGCAAGGCTTTATAGATGCTAATTTAGGGGGAGATGCCGACTCAAGGAAGTCGACGACGGGATATTTGATGATTTTTGCAGGAGGAGCTATCTCCTAGCAATCTAAGTTATAGAAGTGTGTGGTACTTTCGATGACCGAGGTCGAGTACATAGATGATACTGAGGCAATCAAAGAACTATTGTGAATGAAAAAGTTTCTCTCTGAACTCGGCCATGAACAAGACAAGTACGAGCTGAAGTGTGACAATCAAAGCTCAATTCATTTTGCAAAGAACTCGAACTATCATTCCCACACTAAACACATTAATGTGAAGTATCACTGGATCCGGGATGTGGAGGATGAACAGCTCGAACTAGCCAAAGTGCACACCAACCTGAATTGGTCCAATATGATGACAAAGCCGGTACTAGCAAGAAAATTTGAAGACTGTTGTGAAAATGCCGAGCTACTTCTGATGCCGACGCATTGAAGTCGGAAGGGGAAGATTTGTTGAGATTTTCCTCCTCAATACTGGACAAGGCCCAATGTTACTTTTGTAGGGCTCAAGAATCCCTAGACCCTACTTTTGATATTCTAGAATCTTCCTTCCTCTCCTATGTAAGCTTGTGTTATATGAGAGATTAGGGTTAGACATTTTTGAGACAATTTTGAGAGCACCTCCAGAGAGAAACTTGAGTGTTAGGCCTTCTTCGGGAAGTTTAAGTGAATATCACCTCTAATATTATTTATTTGAGTGTACCACCATTATTGGTGAAGTTTTATATATTGTACCCATTATTTTCATAGTGAAAGTTTGATTCTGGACTAGTGCCTCGTGGGTTTTTACTTTTTCACATCGGATAAGGTTTTCCAAAGTTAAAAGATTGGTGTGTTTTTCACTGTCTCTATCCCGTGTTCGCATTTTTCCGCTAACCTGGTGACTCAGGCCAACCTTTGATTGTGCCGAGCTCCGAGCTCGACGTTTGATTCGTGATACGCTTCCGCGCTGAGTTGAGGGAATCGAGTTCCCAACAACTACTGGTACTCTATATTAGAATTATAAAGGTTATAAGAAAAGGAACAATCAATCTGATTGCACATTCTAATTCAGGCTTTATGAGAGTACGTAATAACCACTGTTATAAAATCCGGCCTTATTGATTCGGTTGGGGTACTAAGCCATTAAGTTACTAATTCAACTAGTGGATACTTGTTTTAACTGCTTGAACCAGACTGATTTGTACGAATATATTATTTATACAAAATTCTAAAAAAAATCATAATATGGCATAATATAATTTAACAACTAATATTATATTCATTAATTATTTAATCAAGTTTCATTAAATTCTTTGAATAAACTTTAATTAAATAAATTAATTATTAATGATATATAAATATAGGCAATTCAAATGTTAGACATGAGCCAACCAAATGATGGTAGTTAGATTGGCGCATGTGAGTTGAGCAGGTGAGGGTAAGAGCATGTGTTCGATCTTCTTGAGTATCAACTTTGAGAGGAGTTTAAAGCATTAATCCTGGACCCACCTCGAATCGGATGAGTCGCGAAGCGATGAACCGATTGAAATATTTTCATAAAAAAAAAAATTGTTAGACATGAGCCTATTCAGATTGTCCATGGTACCAATAGAAGTCCAACTGAAAAGTATAAACATTAAAAAGTATATAATTTTTAAAATTCAAAACTAGAAAAAAGTTATTAATAAAATTATAACCCTTTCAACTCTCACATTCTAGAGCCCCACGCCAATTTTTTTTTAAATCAAAAGCACAATAACTGATGAACTCACAATTTTCTTATATTACACTCTTTTTGCATTCTCAAATTTTATTTAACCTCTTCTTTCTCTTTCTCTTTTTATTCATTTCTCTACTTCTTTTATTGTCTCTTCGTTTTCCACCGTATTTTCTTCATTTGACACTTTTCTTTTCTCTTTCTTCATTTCACTTCTTCTCTTTTTGGTTAGCTTTTCATTTCACCACCCTTCTCTCCGTCTTCTTTGTTGATCTAATTTGTTTTTTATCTCCATTTCGGTCATCCACCTCAAAAGTCTTCAATTGCAAAAATAGGTATAACTCGGTGAATCGACATGTCACCAATTTCTATGAAACTAGGTTGAGTTACATCAGTCATACCAATTGTATTGCATCTCCAATATATTAACATACTGTAACAGTGAAGAGGGATCACTGTTTTACACAAGATGAATTTGAGAGAAAAGAGAAAGGAGAGAGAGATGAGGAAGAGAGAAGAGAGAAGAGTTGTCTGAATTTTCTATATTTTCCTTAACGCCTCCTAGGCTATTTGTAATTACAAAAGATAATCAGAAATGATAAAAAGGCCTTAGCCCATATGTTCTAATATGTTTTTAACAACTGGACATGCTAAGTGATTCAACCCATAACAAAGTCCTTAAAGTGATCTGGTTGCTTAGTTACTCTTCCCTTACCCAACCGTTTGCTAAATGGGCTCTTACTATTCCTGTAGCCCGTAACATTACTGTGCTCCCCAACAACAGACTTGTCCTCAAGTCTGAAATTCTGGTCCCGTGTGAGTTGAGGCAATGGGCTCAAAAAAAGCTGTGGCCCAATGGTTTGGCCTGGCCCTTGTGACTCTTGACTTGCGCAAAGTGGAGGAGAGATGGAGCGCACTACAGACGGTGGAGATTCGTCCAACAAAACCAGCGGATTCTGAACCATTGGATTGTGAACTCCAGTTGATGCCAGCTGTGTTGCCAGGGGACGCGTGGACGATGGAGAATGCACCGACAAAGGGGTTTCCATAGAAGCTATGGCACGTGGAATTTGGACAATTGCGGTGGGATAACTCCTTAGGTTAGAGTTCCCAGACTCGATGGTGGGTGCAAGCTATGAAGCACCGACACTTCAAAAACCTTGACGTGTCGTGTTCGACACTTCCCGACACTCTCCGACACTCCGACACTCCCCGACACTCCAATACGCGTTATAGAAATTCAAAAAAAGTTCAAAGGTTGCGTTACGTTGAGTTTTTAGTTCCAACTATTAGATTATTTGGATTATGATTACCATTTGATTGAGTTTAATATAATATGTGATATATCTTATGTTTCTTTGCAAAATTGATGAATATTATAAGTTTAGTTTTAATTTTTTGTTAAATTATTGAATATTAAATATAATATACACTATATAAATTAAAAATATTATTTAATATCAAAACGTGTCCTAACGTGTCGAAATCTAACATTTTTTAGAATTAACGTGTCGGAGTGTCGTGTCGTATCGTGGCACGTATCCCGTGTCGGTATCGGTGCTACATAGGGTGCAAGGATGAGTGTCTGGTTAACATATCCTTCCCTCTTGTTCTTCTCCCCTGTTACCACTTCCCTGAGTGCTTCAGTAACACATGGTTCCTGAGAGTTCGCCGCATCCGGTTGTTCTGAGCTAAGCGGAACAACGGTCATCCTTTTCTGTCCTTCTTTTGCTCATTCGAGGAGGATTTTTGGGGAAATCGCCACCTCATCTTCCCAAGTAGAGTCATCAGGAGACAGATCTGACCACTGAACGAGGACCTGGGGCACTAAGGACTCTTTCCGCCAAACTTGACGTCTCCCTAAGATGGCCAAGGGTTTGTGTTGAAGTGGATCGGCAGACTCCGAAGAAGGAAAAGTGTGGATCTTGAAGGGATGGTCAGAACGAAAGGGTCTGAGCAACGATATGTGGAATACCGGGTGGATCCGGGCAGTAGGGGGTAGCTTAAGACGATAAGCTACCTGTCCAACACGGTCTTCCACTTCAAAGGGGCCATAAAATCGCAACGCCAACTTCTGAGAGGAGCAGCGACTAACCGATAGCTGTCGGTACGGTTGTAACCGGACGAGGACCAAGTCTCCTGGGGTAAAACTCCAAACTTTTCTTTTTTTATCAGCTTGGGCCTTCATCACTTGCTGTGCTCTGAATAAATTTTCCTTTAATGTGTGCATGAGCGTCATACGTTCAGACAGGGTAGAATCTACAGCCTCGTTAGAAGACGCACCGAGACAGTACGCCAGAAGATTAGGTGGTGCTCGACCAAACATAATCTGGTATGGTGTAAACCCTGTGGAGGAGTGGAAGGAGGTATTGTAGTGGTACTCAGCTAGACTGAGAAAGCGGGACCAAGATGCAGGATGAAAGTGGGAGAAAGCCCGCAGGTAATTTTTGAGGCATCTATTAACTCTTTCTGTTTGACCATCTGTCTGCGGGTGGTAACTAGAACTAAAATGTAGTTTTGTTCCCTGCAGTTTGAATAAGAAGCGCCAGAAGTCACTGAGGAAAATGGGATCACGGTCTGATACAATGGATTCGGGGAGTCCATGAAGCTTGCCGACGAAATCCCAAAATAGCTGAGCGACTTTGGAAGCGGAGTAGTGAGGAGGCAGGGGAGCGAAGTGAGCGGCCTTGGAAAACCGATCGACAACCACTAAAACGGCAGAATATCCCGCGGACAAAGGTAAGTGTGTGATAAAGTCCATACTGATGTGTGTCCACAATGTGTCGGGTATTTGCAATGGTTGTAGGAGTCCTAGAGGGGGATGGTTTGGTGGTTTCAATTTCTGGCAAATTTCACACCTTTGAATGTAATGCTTAACATCCTTTCGAATCCCCTTCCAAGTAAAATTTCTACTGATTCTGTGCAGAGTAGCTTGGATGCCGGAGTGACCGCCCTGGACTGAAGTGTGGTGCTCATGAAGGATGGACTCAATCAAGGATGAACCGGCTGGAAGATAGATCCGATTGCGATGGAAGAGCAATTCGTTGCGGACCCGCCAGTCAGCATAATTACTGGGATTGTTTTTTATGTCTTGTAACAAAGATGTAGTGTAGGGATCTGTAGTATATTCGGACTGTAACATCGTTGTATGATGAAGTACTGGGCCAGAAATGGCCATGAAATGGGGGTCTGGATCTTTAACATCCCCCGTAGGCAATCGTGAAAGACCGTCGGCCACCGTGTTGGTTTTACCGGTCTTATAAATGATTGTGTAATTGAATCCCAACAATTTGGATAAAAATTGTTGCTGCTCAGGAGTTTGGATAACTTGGCTCATCAAGTTATGCAAACTTCTATGATCAGTGCGAATTATGAAAGGAGACCCTATGAGATACTGACGCCATTTACTGATGGCGGAAGTAATTGCAAACATCTCACGTACATAGACAGATTTTCGTTGCATTGTCGGAGATAGTTTGCGACTGTAGAAAGCTAACGGTCGCTCATTCTGTAACAACACTGCGCCAATACCCACCCCCGAAGCGTCAGTTTCGACCACAAAGGGTTGAGAGAAATCCGGTAGTGTCAGTATAGGAGCTGTAACAAGGTGGTGTTTAAGTACTTGGAAGGCTGCGGCTGTTTCTGGAGTCCAACAAAACCCACTCTTGGACAGTAGATCAGTAAGAGGGCTAGCAATAGAAGCATATTGCTTAATAAATTTTCGGTAATACCCAGAAATACCGAGAAATGCGCGCACTTGAGTGACAGTATTGGGTATGGGCCAGTCCACAATGGCCTTCAATTTGTCAGGGTCAGGTGATACGCCACCACTTGTTATAACATGGCCCAAATAAGGGATTTCTGAGCACCCAAAGGAACACTTCTCCTCTTTGGCAAACAACGAATGAGCCCGTAAGGTGTGGAGGACCGCCCGCAGATGGTCGATATGTTGTGCCGGGGAGGAACTGTAGACCAATATGTCATCAAAGAAGATGACAACAAATCGCCTAAGACACTGAGTAAAGATTGTGTTCATGGTTGCCTGAAATGTCGAAGGTGCATTAGATAAACCAAACGACATTACTAAGAATTCAAAATGCCCATGGTGTGTGCGAAACGCTGTTTTGTGAACATCAGTAGAGTGCATTCTGATCTGATGGTAGCCAAAACGCAAGTCCAACTTGGAAAAAATAGTAGCCCCGTGTAGTTCGTCTAACAGTTCGTCAATAGTTGGAATAGGGAACTTGTCCTGCACAGTAATGGCATTAAGAGCGCGATAATCGACGCAGAAGCGCCATGTCCCATCCTTTTTCTTAACCAATAGTACTGGCGAGCTGAAAGCCGAATGGCTTTGCTGAATCACTCCTGTTTTCAGCATCTCAGTTACAAACCGTTCAATTTCATTCTTTTGGCAATGTGGGTATCTGTACGGTCGCACATGCACTGGTTTGGTGTCAGGTAGCAAGTGAATGCGGTGATTGTATGCCCGGTCCGGTGGGAGGGCCGACGGCTCTGAGAAAACGTCGCTAAATTCTTGAAGTAGGGATGCAAACCCGGGACAGGTGTTGTGTGGTCAATGGCAGGATCTTTGTCATTCCCGTGAGCTGAAAAACACATCAGACAGGAAGAAATGGAATCCTGGAGTATTAGTTTGTGCAGTTGGGAGGAACTGATATGACTCGGCTGAGTAGAGATTGCGCCTTGCAGCAAGACCTGTGAGTTGTTATAATTAAAGGACATTGTCAGAGCAGCGTAATCAGTGACGATGGGACCCAGCATTGCTAACCATCGCACCCCCAACACCAGATCAGCTCCCTTTAAATCAATCACAAAAACATCAATGGGGAATAAATGTGATTGAATAACAATTGGGACATTATTACATGAAGCATAACACAATAAGGCATCTTCATTTCCCACCGTGACCTTAAAAGGAGGAATAGCATGTAGAACTAAATTTAAATGTAAGGCCATACGAGAGGTGATAAAATTGTGGGTGCTACCTCCATCCACCAATAGTTGTACTGAGTTGCCATGAATTGTACCTTGCATCCGAAATGAATTCGAAGATTGATGACCAAACAAGGCATTAAAACTGATTTCATCTAGAACCTCATGAGAAGGTGTCTCAGGTAATGCAACATTCTGTTCCAATGTATCATCGTGGGCTGGTTGTAAATCGGGTGGATCATCCTCTGATCCCTTAAGATATAGCAGTGTGGCCCGAGCTTTACATTTGTGACCACGTACAAATGTTTCATCACAGTTATAGCACAAATTTTTGTCACGACGAGCCTGTCGTTCTTCCGCTGTCAGTCGTCGAATTGGTATGGGTGGTAATGATTGGAGTGGTTTAAACGAATTGATTGGAGGAATGGTAGTAATGGGTGAGGCTGGAAGTGGCTGTGGAGGGTTAGTGGAACGCTGAAGCCATGGTTTAGCGAAACGAGGTTCAGCAAACTGATCCTCATAAATCTTAGCAAAGGCAAAGGCTGAAGTACAATCGATTGGTCGGTGAACCAGTACAGCTCTGCGTATCTGGGGTTTTAACCCAGCTATGAACAGACTCTTACGCATAATAGGGGTCAGATCTGGAGCTCTACGAGCAATCAATTCAAAGGCCGTTTGAAACTCCACAACAGATCCAGATTGTTGCAATTTGGCCAAAGATCCCAGCGGATCTTCAAATTCGGATGGTCCGAATCGCTGGTTAATAGTAGTGACAAAAGCTTGCCAATCCGGAAGTTGTCCGTGGGCAAAAAGCGCCTCAAACCAACAAGATGCAGGCATATCCAAATTGAAAGACACTAGATCTAATCTGTCATGATCAGGTATTTGATAATATCGAAAATACCTATTCACCGCAAATAGCCATGGACCAGGATCTCCAGATCCAAATCTGGGAAAGTCGATCTTCATAGAACGGACTGGTTGTGGTGGCCGGAGAGGGTTGGCACCCAATAAACCTGCCTGGGTGTTGGTGGTGAGGGTTGTCATCTGTTACTGCATATTTTGCAGTAAACCGAACATCTCCTGCATTTGCCTATTAAATTCATCGAGTCTTTGAGTCTGTAGCAACTCAAAAGATTCCTGATGATGGTCTAATGAACGCTCCAGATGAGAGAATTGTTGGTCATGGACCTGGATCTGATTGGCGAGATCTTTGAATCTGGTATTTTCTGCCATAGCTCAATGAAAGCACCAATGTAACAGTGAAGAGGGATCACTGTTTTACACAAGATGAATTTGAGAGAAAAGAGAAAGGAGAGAGATGAGGAAGAGAGAAGAGAGAAGAGTTGTCTGAATTTTCTATATTTTCCTTAACGCCTCCCAGGCTATTTATAATTACAAAAGATAATCAGAAATGATAAAAAAGCCTTAGCCCATATGTTCTAATATGTTTTTAACAACCGGACATGCTAAGTGATTCAGCCCATAACAAAGTCCTTAAAGTGATCTGGTTGCTTAGTTACTCTTCCCTTACCCAACCGTTTGCTAAATGGGCTCCTACTATTCCTGTAGCCCGTAACACATACCAAGACCGATTACATGTCCGATTTATCAGTTTTCGGGTTGAACCAGCTGGTCGTCCGAGTTTTACAACACTCGTAAGAACACTAACTAAAGTATATAGTAGATATTTGTTTTTTAAATAAAAAATTATTATTATAAATATTAGATTTAAAAGTACATGTATTTAGTTGTTATATTGAAGATTAGACCTCAAAAAGAGAAGGGAAATGTTATATTTATAAATCTTTTGTTTACAAACTACACTATGTCTTACCGGTAATACTTTACTCAAGAGTGTATTAAAAAAAAAAAAAAAAGTTAGTCACGCCCTACTCAAAAGAGAATACAATACAACTTATCCATTGGTAAAAAAAATTTGTCGTCAATAAATCGTGGCAATTCTAGCCAGAAATATTCTTATCTCCTCCTGGATCCTCCACAAGGATGTTCTATTATTAGATCACGATTGGACTTATAAAATTTGTGGGGTCACCAAAAATTGGATGGTAACGATCTTTTGAAAAGGAAGAAGCCGGAGGAGGAAAGAATGGGCACCTGTTGAAGAAGGATGGAATGGGCACGTGACAAAAAGCACCTGTAAGTAATATTGAAAGAAAATTGAGGGATAACCATCAACTGGCACATGTTGTATTTCTGAACTAGATTATATAATCAATTAATTGATGAGCTTATAATAATAATAATAATAAAAAAAAACATAAAAGGATATGGAACGATGTAGGTAGAGAGGATGGCTTTCAAAGTTGTTAGGGGGAATTCCATGGGGATAAGGATAAGAGCAGAATTGGATCTGAAGAAAATGAATGTGAGGTAGCATGAGATAAAATAGGTGACGCAGCATGGATGTTATGATAAAGATTGGCTTGTTAGATTGAAAATTGGACCAATTGGTGAAAGTATACACAGTGTATTAAACAAGTAAAATATTAGATAGCTCGATGTATTGTTAAAATATTCTCGAATAAATCCCAAAGGGTAACTCGGTTGACAACGGAGTTCTTAAGGGTTTGCTTGAGTCAGGGGTTCAAATCCTGTCTCAAGTAAATTTTTGGAAAATCTTTGGGGGCCAGAAGAGGAAAGTGTCTCCTTCTCGGTTAGGAGATTAGTCTCATTCTTCCTCCGATAGCGAAGCTCAATGCACCGAGGACAAGGTGACCGGGGGAGGTTGAATGAGAGTGTCTCCTTCTCGGTTGGGAGATTAGTCTCATTCTTCCTCCGATAGCGAAGCTCAATGCACCGAGGACAAGGTGACCGGAGAGGTTGAATGAGGATACCTCCGGGTTATAAAAAAAAAATGTATTCTGGAATAAACGATTATTATTACTTTTATTCATTTAAGTTCAATAACTATTTTTTAAATTTTTAATAAAATTTGATCGAATTATGTCACATTGTTTATTTTTGAATGATTTTTTTTTTTTCACTTCACCAGTGGCGTACGTAGAAGGTCATGCATTTTTAGAAGGTGTCATTATTGGTGACATGAATTGCTTACATGTTTACTTCTAGTAGTGGGCTTTTATATTTATGGATAATTATTTGGGAAAGGCTGGAAATAGTGTTTTATTCATACAAATATTGTATAACAAAGAAAAAGAAGGAAACAAAATTACTGGTTAACTATATATATCTACGTTTTAGTGTCTGGGACCACTTTCACTTGTAGTTCTTCCAACGAGTAAACTTTTAATATCATTTTGGTGGTGATTTATTGTGGGCATTCCCAATTCCACGTTAGTTTTTTTAGAAGTGTGCATTACTTTCTTTAAAATCATTAGTGGATTAAGAGTGCGTTTAATGGTTTTTTTTTTAAATTATATATTATTTTTTAAAGGACTTTTTAAAAGCTAAAATCATTTTAAGTTTAGATGTATTATTTGAAAATCACTCATAAGTAAAAGAAATCAATTTAGATGTTAAAATAAAATATAATTTTTTTTTTTTATGTATAAGATTATTAAAAAGAACATACTGTGCAGGAAGCATCCTTTAACAGTTAACGGGTGATGGCATTTTGGGCATGGGGAGAACTGCCCTGGTGTGATAGATGATGTGGAGGGCTCTTTGGCTTGATGGACGCTTAATCATTGTCACTATGAGGGTGATTAGCAGGAGTGTTTATCAACCGATTCAAATTGCGGTGACCGAACCAAAAAACCAATAATCGAATAAATCGAAAATCCAAAAACTGAAAATTGAAAAAAAAAACCGTAAATTTTAATTGGATTAGATCAGTTTTCGGATTGGATGATGAAAATCGATCTAATCCAAACCGATCCAATATATTAATTCTTCTCTACCTACTTGGATTTTCCCTCAATCATAACACAAATATTTCTAAACCCAAGACCCATCAACCCATCAACTAAACCCAAGAAAAAACATAGTCACATCTCATTAACAAAATTTCATCCATGTAGAGCTTCATATCTCATTGTCCAAAAAAAAAAAATTATCGTTTACTGATTCTTTTGTATTTCAAAAACATAATAATTACAAAGTCATTATATACAAAATATGTTATTTACAGAGTAATCATAAAATAAATTTTAGGATTTTCAAAAAACTGAAAACCGATCCAATCCAAATTGAAAAAAATTGGATTGGATCGGATCAGATTTGTAAAAAAATCCAAACTGAATACATGATTACATTATCAAACCAAAGGGATTGGATCGAATGATTTTTGCTTCCAAAACATATCCAATCCAGACCGCGAACAACCCTACTGTTTAGTAAAGTAAATTTTTTTTTGCTTACAAAAAAAAGTAATTTTTTTTACGTGTGTATCATGAGTTTTAGAAATATAGTGGAAAATTAACTTTCTCGGAAATATTATAAAAAAGCTATTTGATAGTAGGAGTGTAAATAGACTAGGCCGACCTACAGGGGTCTATGGCCCAGTCTATATTAGGTCAGATTTGACTTATTGGAAATAGTAAATAGAACAAACCTAAACTTTTCAAAAAACCCATTTAAAAATAGGTTTTTTTATACAAGTCAGGCCTATACGTATAGGCCGGCCTATATCATATTATTTATTTTAAATAAAATTATTATTTTAATAATTTTGAATAATAAATAATATTATTTTAGTTATTCTTTTAATGGTTGAATGTTTAATAATCTTAAACAGGCTTAGGCTAAGGCATTTATTTTTTAAATATAGGCCAGAACAGACTTGTAATTTGGAACCTACACGGGCTAAAAGGCCAGACCATACCCAATGTTTTTTACACAGATCTGACCTACTTAAACCAAAGTCTAGCCTATTTACACCCCTATTTGGTAGGTCAAAATATTCTCGAGAATACTGAATCAATTTTTCTGATGTTATGTTTGGTTGATTGTAAAATATTGTTAGAAATGTGTTAAATTTTCCATTTTTTTGGAAATCCAAGAATACCACCCTCTGGGTATTATTGGATGTATTCTTTGGTTAAATTTTGCTCACAAAAAAGTCCCAAAAAATACATTCCCGGGAAATTTTCAGAAATCCTCTACCAAACATGGGTAACTTAGATTAACACCTTCAATTTTCCAGGAATCTAAATAAAAATCCTTTACCAAATACCCCTTATATTTATTATAAGGGGAAGAAGCCTTTTATGATTTTTATTTTATTTTTTGGTATATAGCCTTTTATGTTTTGAAATTGACAATGATGGTGAGAATAAGAGCATTTAGTAGAAGATAAATTTTATTTAGCTGTGAATCACGATTCCCAGAAATATAATGGAAAAGTAAATTTTCTGGGAATGTTATCAAAAAAATTATTTGGTAGGCCAAAATATTCTTGGGAATATTGGGTCAACTTTCATGATGCTGTGTTTGGTTAATTGTAAAATATTGCTAGGAATGTGGTGTAATTTTACAAAAATTACCTTATATTTTGTGAATTAGATCAATCTGGTGTTTTGTAAATCAATTTTTCTTCAAAGTTTGTTCTCTGGTTGTTCTTCATCCTCCACATGGGTCGCCTTCTTCTTTTTCTCATTATCTTTAACTTTCCTGCATTTTCTTTCTTCTCATCACCAATTACAAAAAGTCAACAAAAATGCAATTTCGAGTGTTATCTCCCACAACACCATTGTTTCTCTCTCTATAACTCTCTCTTTCACATAATGGTTCTTATAGGTATGATTCTCAATTTGTAATGATCTTCTTCTCTTTGTTCTTCCCTTCACACATTATAATTTTTGTTTGTACTGAAGTTGCTGCGTCTCCCAAGAAGAGAGCAATAGAGATTTCCAAAATTTGGAACAAAGAGTGAAGGGTATTTTTGTCCTGAAAATTGGTGCATTTTTCCACCAGGTGAGATTTTAGGAATACCACCCATCTAGTGGTATTTTGGAATGAGAATCTACCTCATAATCTCAAATCACAGGATTTGATTTTTCTAGAAAAAATTTCAGAATCCTTCCACCAATCGTGGGTAAATGAGATTACTAATGTCAATTTTCTGATAATCCAAAAATTCTCCTTATACCAAATGCCCTTAATAGTTTGGCTTTTTTTTCATAGACAATGTAATGAAACACTCTGAAGTTCGAGGTAGTACTCACACCTCGTTCATTTATAGTCTCTTCCTAATGTTGTAGCAGATTGAATGTAAGAACACGCACCGTTAAATCGAGATTTTAGAAAGTTAATAATATTTAAATAAAGATGAGAAAATGGAAGATTTAATAATTTTAATTATTTTAAGTAAAGCACGCTTTTGACAAAAAGGACAATATTAAGTGTTTCACGGTAAAATTGCAGTAAGCAAAATTACCCAGAAATATAGAAATAATATGGTGACTATAATTACATAAATTTTTTGAAGTAACGACAAAAAAAATAATTTTTATAATATTAGTAGAAAATATTAATTCTTGGAATCCAGCCATTTTCAGTGAAAAATTTTTATATTACAGGTACCGCAATAGAAACACAAGGTATTTCACGGTATAAATGGATACTGGCAAAGTAACTCGAAAAATAGTGATAAAAGTATCAGTATTCCTAGAAAAATATCTAGGTCAAGAATATAAAAATTTAGGATGAAAATAATAAGCAGAAATGTCATAACTAATATCGACTATTTCGCAGTAGAAAATGCCCATAGAAAAAGTGTCTCGAAAAATTAATGTAAAAATATAATAATTCCTAGAAAAAATGTCTAGGTTAAGAATAAAAAGTTTCAGAGTTAAACGAAGAGCGAAAATAATTAAATTAATACTGTTGATTAGTGGGTATACTTATATAAATAGATAAAAGACACAAAACCCTAGGTCAGTTCTAATTCAGATGTTGAACCTCTCTTGGCTGCACAAAGCTCCCTACACTAAGTCTTTAGCATTTTCTTCAAGAAATCTACCATGATGCCTTCTTTACTTGGTTTTCTTCCATCAAAACCTACTAAACACTAGAAAACTTCCATCCTCCAAGTAAAAGGGGTTGTCTTTTGGGTGTTTTGGTTATGTTTTGTTGAGGTTGTGGGCTGACTCCTTTGTTGTAGTTGTTGTGGGAACCATTTTCACACCTTTGGAAGCTTCAAGAAGCTAACTTGGTGAAAAAAGGAATCAACTTGAAGGTTCAAATTTGTGCACCTTATTGGACAGTAGCTTGGTGTTGTAGCAAAACCTCCAAAGTCTTTTCTTTTTGTTGTTTTCAAGCATTGGGTATACACTTTACCCTTTCCAATTTATTTTCTAAGAAAAAGATGAAGTTTTGTTTGTTAAAAAGGGAAACTTTGATGATTCGAGTTAAAGGTTGTTAATTTAAGTGTAATATAATAGGTTGAACTTCAATTTTTTTGGTAAATCGAAGGTTGGAACCTTGGAGGGCCATTAGAACTAAAATTATGTAGAAAAATCTACATTTTCACTTTTCTGAACAGGTGGTAATCGATTGCCTTAAAGTGGTAATCGATTACTTAGTGCAATTGTGGCAACAACTCACTAGTTTAGTAAAATCGTGATATCTCCAGATATAGAGCTCCAAATTGAGTGTGGTTTAAACCCATATGAAGCTAACACATAAGGATACAATCCTGTAAAATTTCATTACCATTAATGAAGCTATTTTAGTGATTGAAATGTTAGTTTGAAGTCATAACTTGGTTGCTGGAAATTCAGATTACAACAGTCACTTTGCGAAAAACATAACCGGAGTTATACAACTCCGATTGAGACATAAAATATGTCATTGGAAAGCTTAGGATGTCTAGTTTAACATATTAATATATTATAATTTTTGGTATAGAACTGCAATTAATTTTTTAAAAAGAGTAAATAAATTTCATGCTTAAGGGCTTAGGGATAAGCCTGCAGTCACAAAATGAAAAAGAAATAGTGCTCGTTTGATGTGAAATTATAGGACATGTTTATTGATGTTGTGAATATTATAAAATAGATTGAGATCTTGTTGTGCGTTGTGAATATTGGTGATTGTTAGACAGCGAGTTGGTTATAGAGGATTTAGCTTGACAAGTAAGCTTCCAGTCCTCGAATTTATCCATTGTTTGTTCCACCAAACTCCATGGGAGGACGATTTGATGTGCATGGTATGCATTTTCTGAAAATGCTCATGCATTGATATTTATATGATATATGTGGATATGCTTGTTGATGTAATGTATGGATGTGATGTTGATTACTT